>JAODPA010038309.1:0-12123 GCA_025585075.1 Nepenthes mirabilis | reverse complement strand
CTTTTTTAAATTTATTTTTTAATATTTAAGCCAATAATTATATCTAAATAATAAGTTAGAAAAAGAGAAAAAGGTAGTGTATGTTGAGGAATGAAGAGTTAAACTCTGAGATTATTTTATAAGAGGAAGTATTCTGATGGACAATCTTTCAAACTCTTTTAACTTGTTTGATTAAGTATTGTAACGAGATTAAAGGATCCCAAGACCATTAGAACATAAGAACCGAGATTATTAGGTGAATTCGATATAATTGCAAAGATTAAAATTTTTTTCGAGGATTGTAATATTGAAAATTTAAGGATTAGAAGATTATAAGATACTCTTATTGTGTTAAGAAACTTTAGATTTATTGAGGCATCAAACTGATTCGAGAGCCAGTTGAATAGCCTCTATAATTGATTTTTTTCTTCTCGAAGAGTTGGGGATAGCTACTTGGTACTTTTTTCACTCGAGAGTTAATGTTTTTAGGATTCCCTCAATATTTTGTATTTATCTTTCAATCGATGTAGCATTACAATAGTCCGAGCTTTCGGGTCTATTTCCTTGTCACCAAAAGATGCCTAAATCTTTCCTAGCAAAGCTCTTATACCTGTATGAATTTCAACTATTACTTGTTTTGATTTTACACATTGATTGTTTGATTTAAAATGGCTTAGTGAGTGATTTTAAATAGTTTTGTTGATTAGAATCCTGATATTTGGCCATGTCTCATTAGTTTCAAGATTAATCTGCCACGTCTATTTTTGTGAGTTTGGTGAGTAATTTCAAATGGTGTGCTAGAAGATCGTGGCTGACATGTAACCTCCTTTAATATGGGTCCCTCTGACTATAATCAACGACTCTAACTATTCTGATGGAATAACTATTTTATTTACAGATAAATCAATATCAAAGAAATAGTTTGACAGCCTACCTTTCATTGCTCTGTTCTTTCTAATCTACCTTATTGGCTTGTATTTAGTGCGGCTGCATTCCAACTCTTCTGGTTTTATGTGAGTTTGGTGAGTAATTTCAAATGGTGTGCTAGAAGATTATGGCTGACATGTAACCTCTTTTAACATGGGCCCTTTTGATTATAATCAACGACTAACTATTCTGATAGAATAACTATTTTATTTACAGATAAATTAATATTAAAAAAACAGTTTGACAGTGTATCTTTCATTGCTCCGCTCTTTCTAATCTACCTTATCGGTTTGTATTTAGTTAAGCAGCATTCCGACTCTTCTAGTTATTCACTAGCTTAATCACTCAATTATTTGGTCATTAGGTCATCAAGTTCATCATGAAAGCATTTAAATTTGAGCCAATTGATGGCGACCTGGCCCTAGATTAAACAACTAATAAATTAATTTATAATAATCTAAATCTATCATCTCGATTTTAACGTAAGGTTTATGGATCCGAATCAGTTTAAACTTTAGCCGAACTCATCACTAAACATAATTTAATGCCATATGATCCTTGAGCAATATCAAACTTCATTAATAAAACTCGTTGTTAGAAATTTTGTATAAAATGCTTCATATTTGATACACATTGATTATTTTAATTTGATTTTACGAGATTCTTTGTTAGGGTTTTTATGTTTGTTTTTGTTTGGAATATACTGGCAGCCTTCCACCAAAAGAGAGATGAAAATTGAGGTACTAAGTATGGAATCAAACAATTGATTGATTGGATTACATGTAAAAGGCCCTGACTTTGATTCCGGAGATTCAGCTTAAGTTTGCAGACTTTCTTCAGGTCGATTGATTATGAACATATTAGTGCAGCTATTGCTGTAATTTTTGCTGTGTGAAATCTAGTAATATTCCTATTGAGTTTTCAGGTGAGGGTAATTATGTCTAGATCTTTGTGGCTTTGGTTTCTGTTGTTTCTGGTATCGAAGTATTTCAGTGATCTCTAGGCTGATACTTCATATTGTTCTTGACTCTTCTGAAAGCTGATCTCTTACTAAATTTGCAGTCGGGTGATACACCGAATTTGGCTGACATGAAACCAAGAAAAACTGTCTAATCAAGATCAAATCTACTGCCCCCTCTGTTCAAATTTGTGAGAAAGTTGTTAGATTATGGATTACTCTGGTTGTTGGACCGCTCGAAGGCTCGGTCAAACACACATAAGTTTTATACTAAGCGCGTGGCGAGTGGTCGAGAGTATTTGCGCTCAAGCACCAAGCAACTAGGGTGCTGAGTTCGAGGAACAACCGGGTGCCAAGTTTGAAAAGCAACTGGATAGTGATGTCGAAGGGTACCCAGGTGTCAAATCTAAAAGTGCCCGAGCACGGCCCACCATTATAAAGCATGCCAATGCATTTTAGGTTTATAATAACAGAGAGCAAAATATCACTTTGTAAAAATCAGACTGGAGAGCACTGTCAGCGAGAGAAAGAGAAGAAAAAAGAGAAAAGTGAGGAGATTCATCTTAGCTTCACTGTTGCTTGGGTCCATCTGATACAATGCGTTGACTTTTTGTTATCTGTTTTGGGGTCTCTGTAACCGATTTTATATAGTGGAGATTTTTAAACATTTCGTCCCGTGACTTTTTTCTCTTATTCAGAAGGGGATTCATATATAAAAATTGCTTGTGCATTATATCAATATTTTATAATTTTTATTTGCCTACTATGTGTTACCATTGTTAATCCCTCCTATTGATTCATCCAAGTTGTCGATGAACCCCAACAGAAGCAACAATAATATACAACCATTTACACAAGCAAAATAGAGAGTGATTTTTATATGAAAAATTCTTTTCAACTAAGGGATAAATTCACGAGACCTTGTGCCTAAAAAAATCTCCACTATATGTGAGATCAAATACTAATAACTATCAAGTAACTTGATTATACAATATACTAAAAGTGTGAGATCTGGTTACTTATAATCCTTACAAGTCAACTTATTCACATCAGACTGTAAGTAGGATGTCCAGTTACCAACAATTACAAGTACCTTGGTTATATAATCCCTCCGATTAGAAGATCCAGTTATCTATAATTCCAAATATTTTGGTTGTACAACACCTTCACGTAAAGAACCTTAGAGATGAGCAAATATAAAAGTAAGAGAGAAGATAACCATAGATACGTTTTATGAGAAGAGCTAAAATAACATACCCTAGATTGACAAAAAATAGACCACGATTCATACTCCAAATAGTTGGCAAATTTTTCATCTTATTCTCTCTCTATATTTTCAGCCATACCAAGGGATTTGATATTTCTGATTTCTGTGGTTTCTATACTATTATCATTTGTATTCACTACTTCACAAATGCTTCTAATAAAAAAGTTGGTTTTGTTTATTTCAAGCAGGGTTTACAGAAAAGAAGAATGTCAAGGTCATCTGGGCTCCTTACCACCAACGTTTTTACTCCACCAGAGCATTCTTTCAGCAAAGAAGTGATCTCAGCTGTTGAAAGGGCCATGAGAAAACATGCTCATAATGTCATGCGTTTTCCGGAGTGAATCAGTTCCCGTCTTTCCCACTTGGAGTCCTATTGTTATAATCTCGATAAATGAACTTGATAAATGCGATCTGATTTGCCTCGTGGCCATGAGGAAGCAGATTCAAAGTTCGGCTCTCTGGATAAGGAACTTCGAGAAGTAAGTTTGCACCCTTGTGAATCTTGACATGTCATGTTAATTGTGTTGGGGACACTCCCATATGAGAAAATGTCGACTTAGATTATACTGGAGTGGAATTTGCCGAAGAGAAAATTTGGAGAGGATTTCCAGGGTGAAATTTTTTGGAGAGGGTTTCTGGAGAGGAATTCTTCGAAATGGGTTTCTGGAGAGCAAATGATAGAGTACATTTGACGGAGTGAAAATTCGAAAAAGACTGGTCGTGCAAGGCAAGTTTTGTGGACGGGCAAGGAAGTGACCAGTCAATAGGAGGTTGATTAGTTGGAGGCAAAATGGTCGGTCAACAGGTTGACCAGCTGAGAAGTCAAAAAGGCCGGTCAACGGGTTGACTGGCTGATTATGGTTTTGCCCGGTTGCAACGTATTGACAGGATGAGTCATTTTACCAAGTTGAAGCAAAATGACTAGGACTTGCCAGTTGTGTGGGAAACGGCCGAGGTTCTTGGACAATGCCCAAAGATATCAAGGAACGCCCAAGGACTCTATTTAAAAATGATGACCAAGCACTCCAAAAGTTTCTCCGAATCTCCACAGCAACAAAAGCCACTCCGACTCTTTCATCTCCGGAGAACGCACTCCCGCATTTTCACTCCAAAAAGCATTCCGACATTTTTGCCTCTGAAAAATGCACTCCGACATTGTCCACGAATTCCCACTCCGGAAATTCACTATGGATTTTCATTGCAAGATGCCACTCCGAATCTCCTTTCTGGATTTCCTCTCCGGCGATTGCACCTCGGATTTCCACTCTCGAAATCTTCTTCGGATTTTCACTCTGGCAAATTTCACTCCAAAATTTGCCACTCTGGAAATCCACCCCGAATTTCCTATGCGAAAAATTTCACTCCAGAATTGCCTATTCAAAAATCCACTCCCCGAAATTTGCCACTCCGAGATTTGCCCCTGGAAAATGGTCTTCGTGATCTTTGTTGCAATCATTTTGTAACACTTTAAATATCACACAAAACCTGTGTGATATGATAATGTGTCTGTTTGTTGAGTCACTAACAAGGTAGTGACCAATATTAACAAATTTTTTCTTACAACCTTGTGAAAAAAAAATTTGCCTTTACTCGGCGACCGTCATCGCCTGCCTTCTGGCAACCTCCCCTCAATTAGGATCCTGACGTTAGTCACTGCAAGCCTGAACGATATTTTCTTCCACTCTATTAAATTTGGAGTAGTCCAACTCCCCATTCAACTTCTTCCTCGCGCTCGAATCATTCTCCCTTACAATCCTCATTCACCACCTCAGTTCCACCGTTGGCCCTACTCAGTTTCTCTCCTTTGGCCCTACTAGCTCCGCCCTTGGCCTTGCTCAGCTCCGCCCTTAGCCCTGCTCAGCTCCGTTGTGGTTTTACTGTTCCTTCCCTTACGACACCAAACGGCAAACTCCTCGACGATAATACCATCAAACCAATATCGACGGCCGCAGACCTCGACGGTTGCACTTCTATGACACTTCACCCAATGGCTTTCCCTCTGCAACACTTCACTCCACCCCAATACATTGACAGCAGGTTAGCATCTCCGCAGGTAACCTTTTTCGGTTAGCACCCTTCACAAGTTGCCCTCTTCAGGCCAAGGTCGATCTCTACAATCTCTGATACAACTTGTTAGAGAAAAATATCAGTCAGTTGGTTAACACTGGCCAGACAGGAATGCATAAACACACACGATGTGGGATAGAGATAAGGAATACACAAATTTTACGTGAAAATTCTTCATAAATCGAAGAAAAAAATCACGAGATATTTAATCCACAATAAGTTCACTATGTAAAAATTTGTTACAAAAATTTTTGGGATAGAATATCTACTACACACCCGAAACAGATTAAGAAAAATAACTCATGAGGAAGGAAACTCTTACTTCGCTTTTATCTCTCTGTTTTTCTTCTCTTCTTCCTCTTGCTGGTGGTACACCCCACTCTCTTTTTTTTTCACAAACCCCTGCACTTCACCGCTGTGACTTCATTGTCTCAGCTATGTCACCTTTATCATATGCCTAGCATGTATATTTATACTAACTTTACCTGAAATAATCTACCCAATAAACAGGTTACGTGTGGACAAACACATATTATCAATTCTGTAACCTACCACCTATTATGCCCAAAAACTCTACCAAGTGTTGTGTGTCCTATTCGGGAGACGTTGACCTTTTACGCCAATCAGGTACCAGATCTGAAGATAAATTATTCTTCTGAAAAGCTATCTGCGTAGATGTCACCTTTCTTCGCTTTTGACAACTACCACCTCTAATACGCAGACTTCGTAGATCCAACAAAGTCCTTCGCCATCATTCTTCAACAGAATCCTCAAGCATTCCTTGATGCCTCCAGGCATTTTCCAATAACCTCGACCGTTTCCCACGCAACCGGCAAATCCTGGTCGTTTTGCCTCAACCTAGCAAAATGACTTATCCTATCAATACGTCGCAACCGGGCAAAACCATAATCAACCCGTTGATCAGCCATTTTGCCTTCAGTCAGTCAACTTCTTGTTGACCGGCCACTTTCTTACCCATCCACAAAACTTGCCTTGCATAATCGGTCTTCTCCGAATTTTCACTTTAGCAAATACACTATATTATTTGCTCTTCGGAAACCCACTCCAGAGAATTCCTTTCTGAAAGTTCTCTCCAGATTTTTTATCCGATATAATCCAAGTTGGCATTTTTTCACATGGGAGTAACCTCAACAAACTTCCCCTCACGACATGTGGAAAAAATTTTGCCTTTTTTCGGGGACCTCATTGCCTACCCTTCAGCAGTTTTCTCTTAATTGGGATTCTGACGTCAGTCTCTACAAGCCTAAATAACACTTTCTTCCGCTCCACTAAATTTGGAGTAGTCCCACTCCCCTTTAGCTCCTTCACTACGGTCGAGTCATTCTCCTTTGCATTTCACCTTGGTCACATCCTCCTACCACCTTGACTAATACCCAATTTGGTTATCTTGGTACTTTCCTTAGCAACACAGGCTTTCATCAGGTATCGCCGTGATCTCCTACTTTCCGTTATCATAATTGAGGCATCTTTAGTGAGTTTTTACTAGCTATCACCAAACGTCGTCCTGAAACCTTCATCATCCAACTTCCCAATTGAAATTACATTCAATATCAAATTTGGGGCATGTCACACGCCCTTTAGTACGAGCTTATTTTCGTTACTTATCTGTAAACAAACATCCTCGACGCCAACAATCGTTGACGGACCACCATTACCGATCTTCAATACCCCGTGGCCAACGAGCGTATAAGTCATGAAGTGGGATTTCTTTAGTATCACATGGTGTAAGGCCCCATTGTCCATAATCCAACTCGTCTCCTGGCTCAGTAGCCTTTGTGTTTTCCCCACGTGGACAATCAGGAGGTCTTGACAAAAAGCGACAGTGTCCCGATCATTATCATGATTCGGTCTCTCCATACGATTGCCTCTGCCCCCCTCCTCTTGCTTCTTTTGCGGGTAGTCTATCTTTATATGGCTCTTCTTACCACAACGGAAGGTCATCTCTTGAAACTTACTTTGGCTGTTGTTTCTCTCCGATTTGCCATCTCTGCCTCGTTTCCTCGATTTCCCTCGTCCCCAACCACTGGTTGCCACAAGCAGACTTGGTTGAGAGGTTGAGACTTTACCGTTTTTCCTCCACCTTGACTCATTCATGAGTAGAAAAGTTATGATCTCGTCCAGTCTGAGTGTGTTCTTCCAGAACAGTAGTGCCGTGACAATATGATTGTATGTGACAGGTAAAGAAGCCAGCAACACCAACACTTTGTCTTCTTCCTTGATATTTTCATCAAGGGCATACATCTGTGTCACGATCCGGTTAAACTCGTCCAAATACTTCTCAAAGCTCCCTCTTTCCAACAGATGCAGGCCATAAAACTGCTTCTTCACATGCAATTTCGTCGCCAAGGATTTGAACTTGTATCGACTATCAAGTTTCTCGCAGACCTCCGCTGGATCTGATAAGCCAATGACTTCTTGGAGAGTATTATCCCCAAGACACAACTTGATCAAGCAATTACTAAGATCCCTCCTATTTTGCCCCTCATCATTTGTCATATTTTCTAACTTATCCTCCTTTTTCCGAAGAGTTTTTACTATTTATTTTCGGGTTAAAATATTCCTTACCCTTTCCTGTCAAAAAATGAAATTATTTTGCTCATTGAATTGTTTCATACTAAATTGCACATTCCTCGACGACGACACCATCCAACCGACGATTCACAACCAATCTCTGATACCACTTGTTGGGGTTCGACATTTGAATTTACCAGATCCTACACAACGAAAATCTGAACCCACCGGCACTGTCAGCTACCAATTTAGTGGGCATAGGAACAAAAAGAGATGCACAATATTTTTAATGAGAAAACCCTTCACAAACCGAAGAAAAAAAAGCACGAAATAAATTTTGAAAAATTTTACTATGTAAAATTGGTTACAAAAATCTCGAGACAGAATACCCGCAATCCACCGTGACTATACAAGCTCCCAAAGAACAGACAATAAGAAAAAAATCACCAAAAGTTAGAAAACTCTCATTTTCTTTTATCTCTCTATCTTTCTCGTCTCCTTCTTCTTACTGTGGTGCTCTCTGGTTACAGACATTTTACAAGTGTGGTGAAACGGCAACCTCCATTTCACCCCTGCACACATGCGACCTGGCACACAGCTCCCCTTGTGATTTCTCATACACCAGCACAGCCCTTAGTGCCTAACACTTTGGCTCTTGGTGATTTCTTTCACCATCTAATCTGAAGCTCTTGGTGCGTCTTTATAATGACCCGGCTCCACCAAATCCTACCTACTCAACTAGCTATCTTACAAATGATTTGTCACGCCGTCCCTATCATTTCTGTGTCTTCACTAGTTTTCGAATTTCCTACAAACACACATGCTCTGTATAAAAGGTGTATGCTCTGCATGACAGTTACCTACTCTACAAAACTTATCAACTCTGAAAAGTCAATGCTCTAAACAGACATCTGCCAGCATTCCAGACTTTCCGTTTTTCTTTCTCAGCCGGCCAATATCCTGTTGATTGGATTCTATTCTCAACCGGTCAACCTCTCATTGTCCGTCTTCTGTTATCTGGCCGCCAGCTTCTTGCCTATTCTGGAAAAGCACTCCGGAAGTTTCTCCGAATCTCCACTGCAGCAAAAGCCACTCCGGCTCTTTCGTCTCCGAAAGCGTACTCCCGCATTTTTACTCCAGAAAGCACTCTGACATTTTCATCTTCGGAAAATACACTCCGGTATTTTCCACGGATTCCCACTCCAGAAATCCATTTTGGATTTTCATCGCAAGATGCCACTCCGGATTTCTCACTTCAAAAATCCTCTCCGGATTTCTACTGTCAAATGCCTCTCTGACATTTGCATTCCGGAAATTCACTCTAAATTTTCTCTCCTCCGGATTTCCACTCTGAAAATTTTCACTCCGGAATTTTCCACTCCGAAAATCCAGTCCGAATTTTCTCTCCGGCAAATTTCACTCCGAATTTCCTCTTCGAAAATTTACTCCCTGAAATTTGCCACTCCGAGATTTGCCCACCTAGCAAATGGTCTTGGTGGTCTTTGTTACAGTCAGTTTATAGCACTCCGAATATTATATAAAATTTGTGTGATTTGATAACGTATCCATTTATTGAATCACTCATAAGGGAGTGACCAATCCCAATAAATTATTAATTGAACGGAGTATCAAGTTTGGCTTCTGTCTTCTTACCTGTTTTGGGGAAACTCTCTTGAGCAGCATTTTTGAATGTTCTGTTTGAGACCTAAAATATGGATTATGAAGTATAGGAAAGAAACTAATGATATATTGTACCCAGATAAACCAAAGTACTGAGTATGCTGATACAATTTTAGAAGGTTCTTTTTGCCCCGCCTGGGCTTCTTTGAAATTGTTGTTTGAGCTTTGCTTCGACTGTGCTCCAGAAAGTAAGACCGATGATATTGACTAGTCCATCTTGTTCATATTTTTCTTTTCAACCTCTTGGAAAAGCATTTCAGAACTGCTTTGAACTATAAATTATGCAGAAAGCTCTTTTGAGTGCTAATTTTGTATTCTAAAGGAGCTAATGCTGTTCGAGACAAACTTCTGTTTAACCCAGCGTCAGCTTCTAGAGCTGAGAAGTTGTTTAAGGGGCCAAGCCACACGGGTAACTTTAGTGTTTGATTATATTCTTATTTAATTTGGTTGCAACTTGTATTCTTGTTCCGTAATTCCTTACCTCAGGCGACAAAATGTGGGTGTCATCAGCTGGGTACGAATTCCTTATTTTGAGTTTCTTCTTCTCGTTATGAATGGGAAGCTGTGTGAGATCATTTGTCTTGGATTCTTATATAATACTACATGCTTGCTCAGAAGTTTGTGGAGTCTAAGTGCTTGCCTGTTGGTTGATTACTAAATGCTTATCAAGTAATATACTCTTAATGCTTTTATCGGAAGGGGAGCTTCTTATCATTGTGTGATTTGATAATCATTAATTTGAGTCATAGAAAGTCTTCTTGCATGATGCAAAATAAAACTGTATATAATAAATTCAAAAAAATTTGATTTTTCCCTGAACTCTGGGCATAGCAGGAGTTGTGTACCAAACTGCCATAAGGAGCGAGATTACAGCAGCGGCATGTTATATGTTAATTTAAAACTGGCTTCTTTTGTTTTCAGCTAATGGTTTCCCTTATGGAGCGGCCCTCTTTTTTTTCTTTTTTTTTTTTCTGTGGGGTAGTTCATAGCAGGCAAATGCATTCATTCATTTATTCTTTTCCTATGCACAGGTCACTCCAGACACTGAGAGACAAGCACGAAGTAGCTGAAACTCAAAAAGAACTAGCAAAGCTTCAGTGTCAACACGCTCACCCGACCCGCAAAATCAGACCTAATACCCTGAGGGGCCTTATCTGCCAGCTGACTCCCAATACGGTGCTCCACGGATGGCTTCCCAACCGGCCCAATGTCAAGTAAATCAGACTCCTCAAGCATAACAATGCTGTCTGCATCAGCAGCTGTGGCCACAGAATGTACCTCTACCTGTACAGCCTCCCCAGCAGCTATCAATCCATTCCAAGAATCTGGTCAGAACTCTGGCAACAACCCTTTATCCGGCATACATGGCAAGCCAACCGACAAATCAATTGATTTCTGATGCTATCACCGGCGGCATGCCGATGCAAGTGCTGTTTTCGAGAATTCCTCAGCCTGGTGTTGGTTGTGCAAAAATAACGTGTGATGGGTATGGTGGGATTGGTATTCCTGTCTTGCCTCAGCCTCCACCACGGCATTTGAATAGTGGGTTCCCAGCTTATCCAGGGGATCAGTAGCCCATCACTGGACCCAATCGACCAGTGGGACATATGTGATGTACGACGGTGAAGGGAGTCAAGCACATCGTCACTACCTGCTGGGTGGCTACCCATCACCTCCAAATGCCTCACGTCAGAATCTACAGCTGCCTAGCAGTGCTGCTTTTCTGGCTACGAGTCAGACTGCCCTGCAAATCGTTGACAACCACCCATATAATGAGGTGATTGGTAAGCTGGTGAGCACGGGTTACAGGGGCGATCATGTTGCGGCTGTAATTCAGAGGGGCTCGAGGAGACTAAACAGCCTGTCGATTTTGATGCCTCGCTTGACAGGTTGTTGAATGGGCATTCTTCTCGTGGGTCTCAGAGGATGGCGATAGTAATTCTTGTGGGAAGTGATTGAAATTGTGTCTGTCACAAGTGAACTTGTTTGCTATTGCAGGCAAGGAAGTGTCCGAAATAAAACTGTGAAGACTTGGTGGCAGTCCTACAATTTTTTTTACTGTGAGATTGTCTGTTTAGACACTAATTTTCGTTGCTATCTTCCGCTAGTACCATTTTTTCTCCAGAATTTCTGTTTCCATACCAAATAGTAGGACTGATATGTAGTAGAGACTAAGAATCCAGTTCCGCTGCAATCCCCCTCCCCCTACAGCGAGGGAATAATATCTGAGACATTCTTAGTATCCGAAATCTTGATGCTTGTGGCTATTGGCAGAGTTACCATCATATGATTTAATAGTCCTAAATTTGAGTCATAAAAATAGACTACTATATAATACAATATAAAACTATATATAACTAATTATAAACTTTTTTCGGATTTTGCATGTAGTGGATAGTGAGAGAAACTTAGTGAGGTGGTTTTGTTGCTGAAAGACAGTAAGTGGGAACAAAATTTGTACGACAAAAAGATAAGTTATGAATGGAATTAATTGGAAAAAAATCCTCAATGTTAACTTAATGTACTTCTATTAAAGTGGCCTGCTGGCAAGGTGACGCTGTAGAATCCCAGATACATGTCCACTTATATGGATATACAAGTCTGGCTCTTGAACTAAGCACAGTGTTTGACTCATGAATAAAGTCAGTATCGATATCAGCAGCAAATACATTGATATGGGACAACACATATTAATGTATTTGCTGCTGATATC
>JAODPA010038298.1:0-12123 GCA_025585075.1 Nepenthes mirabilis | reverse complement strand
ATATATATATTGCAAGATATACAATACTTTTAAGGGATTCCATAATCTGTTATGTTTGATAATTCGTTCTCCAAGGAGTGAGAACTTTGCATAAAAATCTGGTGGACCTTTCCTTAAAAATAAGTAATTCTGAAATCTAGATCAATGATTTGTACTTCAAAAGATAGTATTCCATGGCAAGCTTTAGGATATTACAATAGTATATCGAGGAATGCTCCTTGCCACGAGTGACACTCATGTGGCGTATCTATTATCTGGCATTATGTAGCGATGAAAGGTATACCGTCCATCACGAGACGTCAGAGTTACGTAGATAGCATATCTGTTATCTGGCCTCGTATACCGCGAAAGGTATACCGTCCGCCACGGGATATTAAAGTTACATGGATAGTATATTTGTTATCTAATCTCGTATACAGGTGAAAGGTACACCATCCGCCATGGGACGTTAAAGTTGAGATTCGTGGCTAGCACCTTAAAATGTGTAGATATATACACATTCCATTCCTTGATCGTCTGCTCCGTTAGCTGGTAAGACCCACTAGCGCAGGTCTGAAAAGATAATGAAGATCTCTGCATGTTTTCAAATATAAAGGAATCAGAAAAAAATAAAAAAGTTATTTGTATTCCGAAAACGTATTTGATCATGTTTTATGTTATGTATCATGCATCGTGTTCTATTCCTTTTTTTGATTTATTTTCAGTATACTGCTTATATTCTTTTTATATTCTGCATTGTTGAGCTTTAGGCTCATTCCTTACTACTTTTCTTTTCCTCCAAATTAGTACAGGCTTATACCTAATAAAACAGAGTAGAGGCTAGAACTTGGTTAGGTGCGGGACTTGAAAGATCATATCAAAGATTTATACTTTTTTAGTTATGTATACTTTATAAAGGGCTGTATATATATTTCTGTTGGTCTTATTGGTGTATATTATAAAAATGATGAATGATCAAGTAGTATAGTCTGCTGTGCATGCATGTATATGTATATACTTTTGTAGGTTATTATAGTTTGCTTCAGGTACCTAGTGACATCTCTCTGTGTCCGATATTGTATCCATGAACATAACGTTGGAGCCACGAAATAATTGTGGCAGAATTTAGGATCCTGTGTTTGTTAGATTGTGGTTGTCTGGATGTTGGAGTTTATTTGGATAGATTTTTATGTCTTATAAATGTTATTTACAAATTTCTATATTTGGCCGACGTTCGTATTACATTTAAAACTCTATTGATTTTTTGGTTGGAAATATTGTACGTCACAATATTCACTAAACTCGTAGATAGTCTTCAGTTTTATGTCATTTGGAAAGGATATTGGTATCTGTTCTCCACCATTGGCTTGGAACAAGTCTTCCTCTTGTTTTTTTTTTTTCAATTTTTAAAGCATTATGCCTAACCCATGCCCATGTCTCGCTCATGTACTGTTTATCTTTTGTCTCCAATCCTTATCAAATGCTTGATGCACTTTTCATAGTGTATCCTAGTGGATGTTTATCATTATGTCTTGAATCATTTGCAGTTAAAATATGCTTCTTTTTTTCTCATGCACTGTAATGTATCGATTTTTAAATATCGTAATTATAGGTAATTAAGTTAATATAATCAATATTAAGTTTAATCTATGTAGAAAAATTAAGTTTCGGGATCGTGGAACAAATCGACGTAGTAGGCCCATCGGGTGCTCGAGCGCTCGGGGCCGACATTAGATCAAAGCATGCAATGCCAGCCCGAGATTTAAAACCCAAGAGGGTTTTATTTCAAGCAAATTTACGGCCTTCCAACGCGAAGAGAGAGAGAGAAAGAGGAGAGATCGAGGCTCTCAGATTCGAATCCGGCTTAAAGCTAGTTGGAGAAGTGATAGATCAGACCGAAACAAGTGTACTCATACCCTTTTCTTTCTCTCTTCGCACTGTTTATCCTGTTTCATTGGGTATTTTTGTCCTGATATCATTCCATACTTTTATTTTCATATTACCCATGACTTGAGTATGCGTATATATAAATTTCATGTCCAATTTCTTAGTTTTTATTGGTTTTTTACACGTGAAATCCTAACCCTCACTTGGATGCTTTTACCCACTAATTATTGAGACTTTTATATAAATTGGTTCTAGAATATGATTACCCATACCTCAAACTTGTTAATTTAATAATTAGGTATTAGATTTGTTAGTTTTATATGGTTTTGTACACTAGGAAACCCTAACCCACACCCTGACATCTTTACCCACAAAAATTAGGGTTTGTGTATAATTTAGTTTTAGAACTTGGAATCCTAGCTTCATGGACGTGAATATTTCAATTATTTTGGCATTTATATACATTTATTTTGTATATATTAATTTTACATATTCTGGGAATATTATCAAACATAAATTGAGATAATTATCCATATGTACGTTTCGTATGTTATTTTGTATATGTTTCAAAAATTATGTTGTATAAAATTATAAAAAAATTTATTATCCGAAAGCTCTAAAGTGATGTCCGGCACTTTGTGATAAGAATTCATTACCTGTTCAAAGCTTTATATTGATTTATGCATGTAATTGAAAGCATATGAAAAAATGAATGTATAAGAAATGATTATATGTATATGTATCAAAGAATTATGAAAGACTTTTAACGTATACAAAGGGAATGCCATGATTTGATATGTTATGATTCGTTCTCCCAAAGTGAAAATTTTATGAAAAAAGTTTGGTGGACTTTTCCTTAAAGAATAAGAAATTATAAAATTTGGACCACAAATTTAAATTTCAGATGGTAGTATTCTATGACATGACTTAGGATATTATAGTGGTAGATCGAGAAATGTTCCTGGAGCATGAAAAATATTCTGGTGGTTTATATGTTATTTGGCCCTAGGTATCAGGCATCGTCCGCCACGGGATGTTAAAGTTGCACAGGTAGCCTATCTGTTATTTGGCCCTCAATATCTGGCACTATCCACCACATGACGTTAAAATTGTATGGGTAGTATATCTATTGTTTAGCCCTTGGTATCGGGTACCGTCCGTCACGGGATATTAAAGTTAAAATTCATGGGTAGCGCTTTAGAATGTGTAAGTGTAAACACATTCCATTCCTCGATCGGCTACTCTATTAGCTGGTAAAGCTTACCAGTCCTAATCCGCAAAGTAAAGAAGTTATACATGTTTTAAAACTTAAAGAAAGATCAGTAAATTAGAGAAGAAAAATATATTCTGAAAAGTGTATCTGATCATGATTTATATTTATACATCCTTATTATACTTATATATCCCTTCTCTTCTTTATTTTGCTTATATTGTTTATTGTCTTTGATTATATTACACTTGCTGAATATTTAACTCATCCTCACTATTTTTTCTTACCTCTAAATGAGTATAAGTTTATACCCGATAAGGCAAGGTAGAGGTTTAGATGTCGGTTAGACTAAAGACTTGGAAGATAATATTGAGAACTTAGTTTTTGTGGAATTGTATCCATTTTTTATGGAGTATTCTGTATATTTGATAGGTTTTTGTAAATTGATGTATACGTATGATGGTGACGTTCATATAACTTAGTTTCCACTATATTTAATGAATGTATATGTTTCCATAGGCCTGTATGATTTGTTTGGGAACCCAATGGCATCTTGTTTGAGCCAACGTCATACTCGGAGTTATAACGTTAGTGCCACGTATTTGTTATGGCTAATTTTGGATCCTATGATGTAATGTGTGGTTATATATTGTTTACTATATAGGGTTTTGTACAGGTTGTATTTGTTTGGTGGCTGTTTTCTGTTGGAACTCTACCGGATTTTGATTAGAAATGCAGTCCGTAAGATACACAGATTGTTTGGAACATCGGTGCTTGAAATGTGTCTCTCTCACAGACATGCACTGTCTCTCCTACCTGCAGCCCCTGAAGAGCGCTTGATACGTGCTCATGCACCGATCTATAGTGCCCTTATTTTTTCTTGCACTATTCGTACACTGACTTCTCTTTTACCTCTTCTCTTCAAGTTTTTGCTCGTCTCTCTCATTACACACTCTCTACCTTTAATCTAACCAATTCTACTCATTTTTTTTCCAAACCTAAGAAGAATCTAAGATATATTTTCTCATTCTCTTATCTCTCTTAAACTCTTGGGCATTTTCATCCATGGTGTTTGCTAGGCTTAATCATGGTAATGGATTTTTTTCATTTTCTTCAGCGAGATTTCTCATACTTATAACCAAATCTTATTGGGCTTTGTCAGAATTTAAAAGATTTGGTTATAGAGTCAAGTATTTTAGGAGTATATAGTTTTAGGTGGCCTTGTTTTGAAACTCACCCATGTTTTGATTGTCCCCTATTTAATATTTGAGTTTTTATTAACTAAGATTTGTAGGAGTTTGTCCGATACAATATTACCTCTGTGGCTTTGGGATTTGAGCATTGTTTTTCTGATGTAGTGTGTTAGATCTGTAGTTCTTACAGATAAATATTTGCATTTTGTTTCCAATGGCACTTCAAAGAAATCCTTCAAAAGGCATCCTCATAGCGGTGCCTCCTAATGCTACTGTGGAAGATCTACTCCGAAATTGAATAAACCACTGGCAGCTTACCTTGAAAGAGGTTGACCTCATTTTGTTAAATCACCCAGTCTCTTTAGTTTTTAACCAGTACTAGGAACCAGTCCTTAGTAACTTGATTTCTCCCTCCATTCTCATTGTCCAAGAATTATACACTAATATTCATAATATTGATAAGGAGTCTAATTCTTTTTCTATCTTTTTAAGAGGAAGTTTAATTCTTTTTCTATCATTTTGAGAGAGAGTATATCAACTACTACAACTTATTTCATGACATGCCTCTCTATGAAGATATCACCACAATCTTGTATGGTGTTTTCATGACTTGGCATGAAAAATCTTTTAACACAAATCATCTCACTCCCCACTGGCTTATAGCATGTTAGATCATGCTTACCAATATATTTCTCCTGACAAATTGTGCCTCCCTCTTGACAAAACTTTACTCCTCTACGTACTCCTCTTTGGGCAGTCAATTGATCTCCCATTGCACCTATAAAGTACAGGTTTTAAAAATATGATAATTAGAAATAATTAAGTTAATATAAATAAATCGAGGTCAAAAGATATGAGAGAAATTAGATTAAAAAACTCAAAGATCCGGAATTGGCAAAATCGAAAATTGGCATTGAAATCCTTGAAAAGTAAATCCGTAAATCAGATTCGGATTTTAAATTATGATAATTGTGACATACTAAACTAATATAATCAAAATTAGGATCCAAAAATGTAAAAAAAAATTAGATTAGAAGGGTCAAAATGGGTCCTGGACAGCGCGTGTATGAAACAAGCTCACTCCAGACTTAACACAGGCCTAACCCGCACCCAAGGCATGACCTGGGCATGAAAAACATAATCCCCTGCCCGAGGCACACTCAAGCGTGCTTGAGGCATGGGCCAACAAAATTGAACGCCCAAAGGGTGCTCGATGAGCGCTCGAGCAGGTGTATGAGCGCTCGACTAGCACTTGAGAGCCAATCCGTGTATAAAAATGTGTTCAAAATTTATTACCATTATTCCACGCAATTTTTAGAGAGAGAGGAGAGAGAGAGAACGCGATGGAGAAGAGAGAGGAAGTGGAGATCAAGGCTTTCAATTCAAATCCAACTTAGAGCTGGTTAGAAAAGTTGCAGATCAGGTCGATATAAGCGCACAAATACCCTTCTCTTTTGTTTATTTACACTTTTGTTCTATTTTTTTTGGGTATCATTATTCCGATACTCGGATAACTTTATATTTTGTATTAACAATGACTTGAGTATTTACATATGTGGATTTTATGTTTTATTTTTTTGTTTTGACCGATTTTTCGTACTAAAACCCTAACCTCGCTCCCAGAACTATTTTATCCATTTATTTTGAAATTTATGCATGAATTGGCTTTAGAATATGCATACTCATACCTTGTATATGTTAATATATTGATTGATTATCTGATTTAGTAGTTTTATATAGTTTTGTACACTAGAAAACCCAAACCTGCGCCTTGACATCTTTACCCACGAAAATTAGGGTTTGTGCATGATTTGATTTTAGAACTTAGAAATCCTCACTTCATGGACGTTGGTATTCCGATTATTTGGCATTTATGTATATTTATTTTATATATGTTTATTTTACGTATTTTAGAAATATTGTCGTACGTGAATTGAGATAATTATCCACATGTACATTTCATATGTTATTTTGTATATATTTCGAAAATTATGTTGCATAAAATTATGAAAAAATTTATTATCCGAAAACTCTAAAGTTTTGTCCGGTGCTTTGTAGTAAGAATTTCTTACATGTTCAAAGTTTTATATTGATTTATGCACATAATTAAAAGCATATGAAGACATGAATGCATAACAAACGATTATCTGTATCTGTATCAAAAAATTATGAAAAACTTTCAAAGTTTGCGAAGAAGATGCCACAGTTTGATATGTTATGATTCGTTCTCTCGGAGTGAGAACTTTATGAAAAAAGTTTGGTAGACTTTCTCTTAAAGAATAAGAAATTATGAAACCTAGATCAAAGATTTATATTTCAGATGGTAATATTCCATGTTATACCTTAGGATATTACCATTGTAGATCGAGGAATGCTTCTAAACCACGGGAGATGTTCTGATGGTATATGTGTTATTTGGCCCTAGGTATTGGGCACCATCCGCCACAATATGTTAAAGTTGCATGGGTTGCATATCTGTTATCTAATCATGTATATAGATGAAAGGTATACCATCCGCCACGGAACATTAATGTTGAGATTCGTAGGTAGCGCTTTAGAATGTGTATATGCAAACACATTCCATTCCTCGATTGACTATTTCGTTAGTTGGTAAGGCCTACCGGTCATGATCCGCAAAGATAATGGAATATATATATGTTTTGTAACCTAAATAAAAATTAGTATATCAGGGAAGATAAATGTATTCCAAAAAATATATTTGATCATGATTTATATTTATACATCCCCATTATACTCATATATCCCTTCTCTACTTTATTTTACATATATTGTTTATTGTCTTTGATTATATTAAACTTGTTGAGTATTTAGCCTATCTTTACTGCTTTTTCTTACCTACAGATAAGCACAAACTTATACCCTATAAAGTGGGGTAGAGGATTAGAAGTCAGCTAGGTTAAAGACTTGGAGGATAATCTTGAGAACTTAGTTTTTATAGAGTTGTATCCCTTTTTATGGAGTATTCTGTATTCATTGAGAGGGTTTTGTATATTAATGTATGTGTATGATGGTGATGTTCATGTAACTCAGTTTTCGCTGTATTTGATAAATGTATATTCTTCCGCAGGTCTGTATGGTTTGTTTAGGAACCTTGTATCATCTTGTCTAAACCAACGTCATACTCGGAGTGATGACGTTGGTGCCACGTGTTTGTTGTGGCTTTTTTTGGACCTTGTGATATAATGTGTGGTTATATATTGTATATTGTACAAAGTTTTGTACAGATATTATCAACTTAGTAGCCATTTTACTGCCGGAACTCTACTAGATTCCGATTAGAAAAAATATGGTCTGTCACAGCACCTCTACTTACACATATTTCTTATTTTTATGCGCAAAAAGAGTGACAACCTTCTTCAATGTTGTGTCACCAATTTTGTATAGTGAGTTTTCTTACTCTGAAAATTTCTTCTACACTCACTGCTACTCGGTCCATTTAATACAAGAAGTTGAGCTCTTCTATTTGAAGTTTGTATAACAAATTTTATATAATGAAGATTTGTGGATACATAATCCCATGATTTTTTCCTCTTATGCAGAAGAAAATTTTTCACATAAAATTATTTATATTTTGTCTCTTTATTTTGTAATTGTCTTTTGTCTACTATGTATTATTGTCGTCGCCATTTCATCTTTCCCTCTTAATACCCCAACAAAAATGAAGTCTTTAATTTATAAGTTCGTGTTTGTTTTCGTCTAAGCTGAAAATGAAAACCTCGATTTATGGGTTTGTGCTCGTCATATGACAAAAGGAAAGCTACTTTAAGATCACAAAATCAATTCATGGCTTTGGTATTCGCAATACCAAAAAATTGAAGTTGAAAATGAAATCTTCGGTTTACAAATTGGTGTTCGCATTCATCAAGCCGAAAACAAAATATTTGATTTACAAGTTCATATTTATGTTCGTTACACTACAAAATCAAAGCTATTTTAACACCACAAAATGGATTTATGGGATTGATGTTCACAATACCACAAAATCAAAGTCAGAAACAAAATCTTTGATTTATGGGTTCGTGTTTGTATTTATTATGCCACAGAATAAAAGTTATTTGAAGGCAATGGCTGTGTTTGTTTCAATTTTCTGCCGACTCACTCATACAATTACCAAAATTATAATAAAAAAATAAGCATACTCCCTAAATGGCAAAGATATGTTCCAACATTAAAAGAAAAATTAAGATCACATATACCTCTTATCACACAAATATTGGGCAAATGATTTCATGAATTTTTGAATTTGCTATTGAAATGGACAGAAGAAGAAGATTTCTAAAGAACATCATCGATCTCTCACTCTCATGATAGTCTTTTGAAATTTTTTAATAAGACAATGGAAAGAGGGGCTTCCAGATTTGGTTCAAAATGAGATTTTTTGATTAGTTTTAATCTGTCCTAGGCATTGAATTAGGATCAAAACAAAAGGGCAAGGATTAATTTATCCCACTTTTAATCTTTTTTTTTCTTAATTAACCTGTCCTTATTTTTAAAAAATTAATCATTTGATCTTGACTAAACAATTGGCATTAAAAAGGGTCAAATTGACTGCTATCCTAGCAAGGTAGAATCCCCAAATCTCTGAACTACCGGGTCAATACCTATTACTCTTTTGGCATCTGGCACCTTCTTATCCAAATCACAAGCCATGGCAATTGGGTACCACTCTCAAAACTGTTACATCTAGGGCTACTTTATTATGAGTTTCACCCTCTTTGACAAGTCATCCAATTGGATACTCAACCTGAGACGTTAAACAAAGGTCGGTTGAGAGTCAATCAATAGTCAGCTGAACAATGTGTTTACTGGAAGTTTACATGAGGTTCATGTAAGAGACAACCAAGTGAAAGCCATTTTAGGCAAGAGTGTGACTGATAGTCATATGGTAGATGCCATTTGCTAATTCCAGTGAGACCCATGCCGAAAAAGTGCATGTATATGGATTGCTCAGAGAGGTTATGCCTGATGTATGTAAAGAGCACATGTGCGCAACACCTAATATAAAAGCTTTTGTACTTTTTGTTAAGATTAATATATATAAGATTTAGAGTCTTCTACGCACCAACACAGTGAGAGAAGTAAATGAAAGGGAGAAAAAAGAATAAGAGAAATATCTACTTATCTGTTTGAATTTTAATTCATAGTCCATTCTTCATTAACTTTGGTATGTTATTTTTATTGTAGCAAGGAATATTTTACCGATTATTTTCTTCTCATCCATTCTTATAGTTTTTATTACTTGGGTTTATCATTATAAAATATCATATTTTTATATTTGTAGGAAAAGTTTATCATCAAGACTCATTATACAATTGATATTTTTTGAACTTATAGTTCATGATTTTTTTCCTCATTTCTAAAAGGGCTTCTTGTGTAAAATATTATTTCTCATTATTGATAATTTTTATTTTGTATTACGCATTGTTATGTCATCTCTTTACGGGTTCAGAAAAAAGGTTTGAAAATGATCCTTATGGAAATAAGCTCTCGGCTTTGCCCACAAAGATTTGATATTTGGAACCTCTAATAAGTGGTATCAAAGATATCACATTATTAATTGTTTAGACTAATGAAAGGTGGAAGTAAAATAATTTCCTTGCGTAGCATGAATTATGAAATATGGATGAGTAAGAAAAAAAATCTACTGTTTATTCAAGAAATGCATTCTTGAATTAGTGATGATCCTTTATCTTAACATTGAACAAATAGATGTGCTGACAAATTTCCTCCACGACCATCTTGAGAAAGAAATTTACATTGAGCAATTGGAGGGGTTTCGAGTTAATAAAAAAAAATATTTTGTATGTTGTTTGAAGAAGAGCATTTACAAACTAAAGTAAGCACTTAGAAATTGGTACCAAAAATTCTCAAATTAGCTGTGACCCTTTATCTAGAATATGAACAACTAGATACCAAATGACTTTCCTTTACAGTGATCTTGAGAGAGAAATTTATATGAAGCAATTAAAGAGATTTTGATTCAAGGGAAAAGAATATCTTGTATGTCGTTTGAAGAAGAGCCTTTAAAAGATAATGTAAGCCCCTAAATATTGGTACAAGAAGTTTGAATTAGTGTTGGTGAATCAAGCCAAGAAATTACACTAAACCATTGCTCATTTGTTGAAAGTTTCTTAGAAGAGAATTTTCTTTTCCTCTTGCTTCATGTTTGTGACAAGTTAATTGTGGGGTGGGATGATTCCGAACTTATGAGTTGAAGAAGTAACTTAGAAAGTCTTTTACTATAAAAGATTTAGGGTTGGCAAAGTAAATTATTGGCATAAGAATTGTTTACGATCAGAAAGTCAAGAAGCTTTATTGAAAAGGTGATTCAATTTTTCAATATGAAAAAAATATGAACAAGTGAGCACTCCCCTTGCGAATCATTTCAAACTGAACATTTGGCAAAATCCTTCCATTTAGGATGAGACATGTTCCTTATTTTTTAGTCATTGGGAGTTTAATATATGTGATAATATGTATGAAGGAAGACATAACTCATACAATTGGAACTATTAGTTAATTCCTTTCCAACAGTAAGCTGCTTTTAGTCGGATTCTCTAACACTAACATGGTAAGAAACATTGACTCTTGGAAGTTTACTTTAGGTTACTTGATTATGTTTATAGGAGGAGTTGAATCTCGGTTGTCAATATTACAAAAATGTGTTACTATCTCTATCATCAAAACTGAACTCACAGTAGTGATACAAGAGAGTAAGGAAATATTGTTAATGACAAAAGTCATTTGAAAATTCAGTTTCAAGTAGGAGCGGTATATGGTACTTTATGACAATCAAAACTCTATTCACCATTGTAAGATATCATCGTTTTATTTCAGGTCAAAATACATTGATATTTAGTATCATTAGGTGAAAAATATAATTGAATCAAAGTTATCAATCCTTGATAAAGTCAAGATTGAATACAATAGTTTTGATGTAATGACAAAGGTGGTGTAAAGAGAAAATTTTGAAGTATGTCTAATATTTGACGAGATGGTAATAGCCCCACAAGGTCATGAGAAAAAAGTGTATTAAGTTTTTAGTCATTATCTTGTAAGTCTTATACCAATTGACAAGTTATCCATACACATAGGCCAAGATGTCAAGCAAGGGTCAGCCATAATTGGCAAAGGGTCAGTGGATGGTTAGTTAAGTAACGAGGTTCACTAGAAGTTTATATGAAGTTCATACAAGGGTGGTCAAGGGAAGGCCATTTCAGGTGAATAGAAAATATTTGTGTCTAATAGACACAAGATTAATATCACGACTCTGAATCAAAGTAAGTCTTAATAATAATTTAAAATAATTATAACTTACAAAATTAAATCCTAAAACATAACACAATAACCAAACAAACCCTGAAATCCAAGCATGACCTAACAAAATATTAATATAACTCAAAATTATAATAATAACAATATTAACCATCACATGATCTCCCAGACTATTTATTCGAACAAATAAACAATTATAACCTGTTTTAAAATATTGTAAGGAATAAGTGACCTACGATAATACAAACAAATCATCAAATAATAACAACCAAGCGCTACAGAATTCATTTTAATTAAATAATCTGAGCACAGTTTCCTTGATAATACAACACACAGTTATCATTCTATCCATCGCTCCAAACAATACCAAAATACGTCTGATAGAAATACAGTCTAAATACAATGCTAATACTTTCCAAAGAAATATAAAACTTCAATTAATTCAACTTCCAAGTTCCTTACAATATATCTATAGCTCACTAATCTAAAGAGTTAAGAATAATGAAAACATGAGTTAAAAATCCAGTAAGTATCAATATATACAATATATATATATAT
>JAODPA010038287.1:0-12123 GCA_025585075.1 Nepenthes mirabilis | reverse complement strand
ATTTAAAATATTGACACATAAAACTGTTTTTCTTCTCTATTTGTTTTCAGATACGACGGCCGACCGAAGTTTCCGATGGACCTCACCGGAAAAGGCCACGACAATATGCTCATCGGCGCCAAAAACGTGCAATATCTGGAATCCAAGTGGTGCGTATTCAACTCGAAAAAAGAAGAGAGCGACAGCAAAATTCCAGGGGCGATGGACTACGCGTGCTCGAGGGCGGACTGCACTCCGCTAGCGTACGGCGGATCCTGCAATAACTTGGATTCGAACGGCAACATCTCCTACGCCTTCAATATGTTCTTTCAGATGAACGACCAGAGCGTGGAGGCGTGCGATTTCGACGGGCTGGGCGAAATAACGACGCAGAATGCTTCCACTGGCACTTGTCTTTTCCCGATCGAGATTGTGAGTGGCGCAAACAAGGTTGGCTTGGTTTATGCTGTGTCCGCCATGGCTGGACTTCTGCTGATTTTGTTAGTGTTCGTTTAAGGCGCGCTATTATCCTTTGAGAATTTTTTTTTTTTTTTGGGAATTTACTGTTGCAATGTGTTGTGCGCCGTGGATGGGCAAGACGAAGGAAGAAACGTATAATGGAAGATGTTAATTTGTAATTTTCGAACTAATTCAGCTGACTATTTAATCTAGGTAATGTTTAACTACGGGCATGGCATGTTTAATTCGGTAATGAACTCTATTCCTACTAAATTTTGCTTTGTGTAAAAATATCATTTTATTGTATAATTAAATTTAAAATAATATTATATGATGCGATGCCAGTAGTAGGTTAGCCCAAATGAAAGAACAGTCAAATCTTCAGCGGCCTATTTTTACCTGAGAGGACAACGCCACCGTTAAACGGATAATGAGCAAGTGGGCCGGCAGAGACTCAAAAATAACGAAGGCCCATCTAAGCCCAAGATAGTCAACAATGTCGTTGACAGGGGAAGTGGAAAGTAGGCCAACTACAACCCAGGATGAACGCGGCCCATATTTAGATTGGCCCACGCATCCGTCTTCAAACCACAACGGTCATCTACCCTAATTTTTTACATCTCCAAGATTGCAATATTCACCATAACGGTCACCTCCGAAATCAACGCAAATCTCGGAAGGAAGGCGTTAAAATTCACGCATAATATGCAAAAACCCTAACAGTTACCATGCGCAAGAGGAAGGATATCATCTTCCTTGACCGTTACAGTCAAAGACGACGATCACGTATACGCTAGAAAGGTAACGATCCCCCACAGAATGCGAGCATCCAACCTCACAGCATAAAGAAGGCAGCCAAGGGATCATGGCTATAAAAGGTCATGGAAACGCCCTCGAAAGGCATGATCTCAATCGACCACTAAATGCCCTCAAGCATACTCAAATTCTCAGGAGCTCTCTAACTCTCTCAAGCATTCTAACACTCTTTCTCTCTACTACTAGTTCCTTGCGAACTCAATACTTAGAGAAATTGCTCCTTCCGAACAACAACAACAAAGAGACTCTCTTTATGAGTGTAATATCCATCTGCAAATACACTCCCAACATTTATTTCTACATTCTCTGCATCCACCTTCTCTTTTCAAAAGGCCGATTACTGACTTAAGCGTCGGAATATTTTCGATGGGATCAAATTCCACCGTCACTTAACCTCTTGTTTAAAATTATGGTGTGCAAGATCCGAAACTCTGTGGATGGAACTGACATCTGACAGACAATTCGACCCGAATCTATTTGAAATTTAAATTCAAGATGTATCATTAGCGCCGTGTCTGGGAACGCTAACTAAAAGCCAACTACTTTCGTCCTTAAAACCGGTATCATCAAACAAGATAGTGAACACGAGAATCCAAACTAGCGGTCCCGCTAGAGACGCTGCCTCTCCTGACCAAAACCACTAATTTAGTAATCTTGTCAGAGGACAGCCTGCATCATTCTTCCTTAACCAGGCAGAGCAGATGAATAATATGTCAATAATGCTTTAGATGCTCTGCACTCGTTTGGGTAAGAAGAAGGAGGGGGTTCCACCCTCCTCAGTTCCTACTCCGGCCTCCAGGCAAGGAGCCCAGAGGAAGAAAAAGCTGGCCAATAAGGCTACGAGGTCGGACAACTCTCGTGCTCCGGAGGCCTCCAACGCCCAGAGCCATCTAAGGCTTGAAGGGCACTTAAGCCACAAGATTCCAGGTGAGAATCCAAAGAGGAGAAATCCCCGATATTCTCAGGACAAGCCCTGGCCTCAGGCACAGGAGGGAGCTTTCAGGATCGTCTGATCCACTAGCGGTAGTAGCCGATCAGCTATGCACTGCACCGCTGAAAGAACGGAGTTGAGGGCATACCTCAACTCCAAGAGATTCAGAAATGCCTCCCAAGTGGAGGCAAAAGTTGAGAAGATCTGGAACCACGTGTTCAAAGATGACAATGAGCACACCGTCGATCCGGAGAGATCTCCCTTCACTGCTGAAATCCTAAATCATCAATTGCCGGCCAAGTTCAAGATGCCGACGCTAGATTCTTACAATGGGAGCACTGATCCCATAGATCACCCCAACCACTTCCACACCCATCTAAGTCTCCAGGGCCTGGAGGAAGTGACCATGTGCCAATACTTTTCCCTCACCTTGAAAGGGGACGCCCAAATCTGATTCCACCGGCTCCCCTCGAACTCAATTCGGGGTTTTTGATAACTCACCAATCTCTTATTGGCTTAGTACGCTTCCAGCGTCTGGAAAAAGAAGCAGTCATGGTATCTCTCCCACATCAAGCAAATATAGGGAGAGAACCCCAAAAATTTTCTAGAGTAGTTCACAGCAGAAGCCAGAAGAATCCTAAAGCTCACCGAGGAGATAAAGATTAACAGTTCCATCTCTATATTGACACACGGTGACTTCTTCAAGCACCTAGCTCACAAAAATCCGCAAATCTTTCGGAAAGTGGAGTCTATCACCAGGGCGTACATGGACGCCAAAGAAGCTAACAAGGCAAAGCATCCTAAGAGGACTAACCAGCCTCGCTCTTTTTCGACTGAGGGATAGAAAAAGAACGGTGGTGGTGACAATCCCCATTAGAAGTAGCATAGGACCAGAGCATTGGACCATAAGGAGTATAGGCCGGTCAACCTAACTCCTCTCAATGCCACACGAGCCAATGTCCTAATACAGACCCGTGGTGAAAAGTTTCATAGGTAGCCAAAGCTACAAAAGAACACTGAGGGAGAAAATCCAGCGAAATATTATGATTTCCATCGATCTTCAAGACAAACCACATAGAACTGCAAGATGCTCCAACGGGAGATTAAGGAGCTTATCCAGATGGCCACCTCACCAAGTTCGTCAGGAATCCTAGGCAAAGTTCCAACACCTCCGGTGAAGAAGGGTCAGATCCATCCCAGCAGCGGAATCAGATCAAGGTTGGAGTGGTTAACATAGTAACGACCCGACCGCCCAAGACCCAAGCAGATTATAAGGAGCGATAAGTTGGATGCAAGAAGTAGAGAGTGGAGAAAAATGTCATTAGTTTTAGTAATACCAACATCGTCATGTAAACTCCCTACATTCGAATCCCCTTATTGTATCTACACTTATTTCAGATGGTACTGTAAATTACCAATTGAAATGGGTCTTCATTAATAATGAAAACTCGAGAGATTTGCTTTATCTCAATACCTTTTTCAAACTTTGACTTAAAAAGAATCAATTGAAACTTGTCGAAGGGCCACTGTATGGCCTGGACAACAAACCTATGGCTGTCCAATGAATAATACAATTAGAGGTCACCCTGGGCACGTACCCCAAAACGACGAGTCGCACACTCACTTTTCTGGTTGTTGACTTACCCTCCGTATACGGTGTTATCTTAAGCCGGCTGTGCCTAGCAATGTTCAGAGTCGTCACCTCAATACCGCATCTAAAAATAAAATTTTTAATAGCATACGGTATCGATGAAGTGTTGGGTAAACAAGTGATTGGACAGCATGTTACATGCCACAGATTGCCCCAAGCTGCAGCAAAAGACCTGCAGGAGAATTGGACCATCAAGACAAAGTGACCTTATAGCAAGCGCAGTCCGGCGAAGTCATCAATCTAGTACCACTAAATCCGAAGGATCTGGAGAGGTGTATACAGATTGGGGGCTCACTCGCCGGACCCCTATGTGATGAGCTGATAGCATTCTTGAGACAGAACGCTGATATTTTTGCGTGGACACCCGCTAACATACCTACGATTCCAACCGAAGTAAGAGTCCATAAGTTGGGTCTCAATCCCAACCATAAGCCCGTCAGGTATAGGTGGAGGAGCCACTCTGTAGAAAAGCTCATAGCTATCCAAGAAGAGGTGAAGAAGTTGCCCAGCGCTGGCTTTATTAGAGAAATCTAATACCCGAACTGGCTCTTCAACACCGTTCTGATAAAGAAAAGTAACGAAAAATGGCGAATGCGCGTTGACTTCACCAACGTTAATAAAGTTTGCCCAAAGGATAGCTTCCCTTTGCCCAAGATCGACTTATTAGTAGATCGACTTCTGGATACAAATTGTTGAATTTCATGAACGCGTACTCGGGTTATAACTAGATCTAGATGTGCCAGAGGACAAGGAGTACACCTCGTTTATGACCGATCAAGACACCTATTGTTACAAGATCATGCTTTTCGGTTTGAAGAACGCATGCACGACTTACCAAAGCTATGAATAAAATATTCGAGAAGCAGATCGGCCGCAATATGAAGGTGTACGTCAACAACATGTTCGTCAAGAGTAAGACCACAATCGACCATATTCGCGATCTGGCTAATCCTTCGAAGTATTCCATGCACACCAAATGAAGTTAAGCCCATCAAAGTGCGTCTTCGAAGTATTCTCAAGGAAGGTCACGGGTTTCATCGTCTCTCACCGAGAGATTGAAACAAACCCAGAAAAGATTAAGGTCCTCAAGAACATATCTCCACCGCGGAGCGTCAAGGATATCCAAAGGCTAATCAAAAGATTCGTAACGTAGTCCCGCTTCTTGGCAAAGTCGGGGACAAATATTAGCCTTTCTTCAAGGCTCTAAATGGGACGAAAGCAAATGGTTTCCAGTGGACTACAGAGTGCCAAGCAGCCTTTGATGAGTCGAAGTGGTACCTTGCTAGTCCACCACTGCCGACGTCACCCAGAGACGGAAAAGAGCTATACCTCTACTTAGTAGTATTAGAGGTGGCTCTTAGCTCAGTTCTCATACACCAGGATTTCGACGCTCAACGGCCCGTCTAGTATGTGAGTAAAACATTACCGGCGCAGAGACCAACTACCCAAGCGCTGAGAAGCTAGCCTTGGCACTCGTCTTCTCAACTCGAAAACTGAGACCATATTTTCAGGCTCATCGTGTTATCGTTCTGACCGACAAGCCACTGAAGAATATCCTCTAAAAGCCTGATATTTCTAGACGGCAGGTTAAGTAGGCAATCAAATTGGGAGAGTTCGATATTGAATTTTGGCCTAAGCCAGCCATCAAGTGGCAAGCCCTAGCTGACTTCATTATCGAGTGCAAGACTCCAATCATCGATGAGCACTCCACTGAGGACACAGATTACCACCTAGAAGAGCCAGAATAGGTCCTCAACGTAGACAGTTCATCTACCAACTCAAGCAGCGGTGCCAGAGTAGTCCTAAGGATCCGAGACAGGTTTGAGGTGTGTATTCCCTTAGACTTGATTTTTCAGCCACCAACAACGTTACCGATTACAAAACCTTGTTAACCGGATTATAACTTGCTAGAGAGTACTCAGCTAAGCGGCTGACCGTTTATAGCCACTCAAAGCTAGTAGTTAACCAGATTAATAGGAGTTTCGAGACTTGCAACCCTCGTTTAGCTAAATACCTGACCAAAGCGAAGGATGCGATCCGAAGATTTGACAAACTAAACCTACTCCACATCCCTAGAATTGAGAACTAGGAAGGTCGACCAACTTGCTAAAGTAGTGACAGCCAAAGATCTAGAATAGTACTCAAAGAATATGAGGAAAGTCTTAAGCTCTCCCAACATAGAGGAATAGGAAGCAATACAAGTCTCCAACGCTGAAAACTGGATGACACCATACTGGAGGTATCTGGTGGACGGAATGCTGTCGAATAACACAGATGAAGCCAAGCGGATCAAAAAGACGGCTGACTAGTACACCATAATCGACGGACGACTATATCACCATGGATACTCGACTCCATACCTCAGCTGTCTTACTCCTGAGGAGGCCGACTATGCCTTGAGTGAAGTCAACCTTAGGATATGTGGATCACACATTGGCGGCAAGAACCTAACATTTAAAGTTATGCGTCAGGGATATCATTGGACTACAATGAAGAAGGACACCATAGAGTTTGTGAAGAAGTGTAAAAATTGTCAACTCCACGGCAATCTCCACCACCAACTGCTCACAAAGCTAAGATCCCTCCAAACTCATTGGCCTTTTGCACAACGGGAAATCGATATTCTCGGCCCATAATATCCCTAATGCATTTATCATGATTAATAAAAGAAAATTCCTTTTCTTATTTGCATTGTCCCATGTTTCTCTTTTCTTCCTTTCCCTCTATTCCGTATGAATGCTTGCTTGCAAAATAAACAAAATAAATGACTTAATCTGCCCCTAAGTTGAGAAAATTTGCATCCGCTTATAATTAAACCCTGATAATCCAGGCAACCCGTAGATGGTCGAATTAAACCCTGATCATCCAAGCAGCCTATAGGCGGTCAAATTAAACCCTGGTCATTTAGGTGGTACGTAGGCGGTCGAATTAAACCCTGATCATCCAGCGGCCCATAAGTGGTCAAATTAAACATTAATCATCCAAGTGGCCCATTTGCAATTTAATACTAAACTTTAGGGGGGCTTAAACGACACGCGTAATGACCTCCTCCAGTAGGTGGTAGTGCAGTCAATCTACGATGGTCAACAAATCGGGACAAAGTTTGAAAGAATAAAGACCCCAAAGCTAGCCACTTAGAATCATAACCTGGGTAGCCCCACACATTACAATGGCACAAATTGCTAAGTCATGCTCCTGTATAAAAGTGATTTCTTGAGGATCAATGGTCCATCTCCAAACAACAAGACCATGGCGGTCAACTCTCCATGTTGACTGGCCCAAAGGCCACTCAATAAGTTGGCCGGCCAGTATAGAAATCAAGTAGAAAACAAACAATGAAAGAAAAAGCAAGACATAGAATAAAATACTGCAATAGTACTTTTCTCATTAGTAAGCTCAAATATACAATAGGAGACCAAAATTCAAAATATAAGATTACAGCTAAGGAGTAGAGCTCTCTGGCAAGGGTGGGAGAGGCCCTTGGTTGCCCCGAGTATAATCAACCAGGTCCTAGCATCTCTGGGCAGCACGGTTTGATGGATCAAGGATGCCAGTTGGAAAATTGGGGTCCACAATCTTGGGAATGTGGTGACAAATACTAACACTTTCCCAAATCCTGACCCACAACGCCAGGGTAACCTTTTGCGGGTGTATACGAGTGAATAGCACTTTCTCTAACGAGGATATCCTTCCCTGGAGCTCGACCAACAACGCCTTCGCCCGTTCAGCCCTCTCCTCCAATCCTGCAAATTGCACTCTCAACTCAGATAGCTCAGACTGGAGGGTGGCCTCCACCTCCTGGTGCTTCTTAACGTGGGCCTCCGACTTGTCCATCTCCTCTTCCATCTCAACGATTTCCTTGTCACGATCGCCGATCATGGCATCCCTCTGGCACAAACCCTTGCGCACTGCCAGCAAAATCTTGTCCACCTACAAAAGGTCAAAGAAGTTAGGATATAGCGACCCAAGAAAAAGAAAATGAGAGTTTCAAAAAGTTACCTCGAAGACTCTTCATTGCCTCCTTGGCCATCTCCGTGACCTGCTGGAGGGGGACCTAGAGTGGGCTTCTCCTAAGATCGCTCCCCCATGGCTTCACTGGTGGGCTCCAATGGCATGGTGTTCGAGAGACTTGGAATAAAGGACTCCAGAGCAGGCTCTGCAAAAACATCAACCACCTCAATAAGTGCTCCAGCGGTTGACCCACCCAACTCAGCAGGCGGCTCCACAACTGGCTCCTCTAGATCGGCGGATTCAAGTTGCGGCTCCACAGATGGCTCCTCTAGCCCGGCGACTTCAAGCAGCAGCTCCATTCGCGCAGTAGGCACCGCTAAGTTGCTCGGTAGCGACAGCTCAATGATGCCGGCTCTGGTGACAGCGCACACAATGGCCCAAGAGTCCTCCACAGAAGCCCCTATTCCAAAGCGCTCTCAGATTCCAACAAGTCGTCCCGCCATTCTACAGTCCGGCTTCGTGGATGATGAAGAAGTAGGCTCCACTGGAGCAACCTTCTTTTTCCTTGGACTACTGGGAGCTTGAGAGCCACAGGGGCACCGGCCTAGTCAATAGTAATCGCGCCGGCTTTCCTCTTGCGCTGTGCCACCACCGATGAAGGTTTGACCTTCTGAATGGGTGAAGGAGGATCCCAAAGAGCTCTCTTGGCCTCCTGCCTCGAGCCCAAATGGTCCCTCCTGAACTCGAAGAGATGCTCCTTCTCCAGCTGCAATATGGGCTCCACCGCCTTGACCTCCTCATGTGTTGGCTTTTCGGTGAGGCCACCAGGAACATTGCCCCAATCCCGGGATAGTGGCAAGCTATAAGCAATATGAACAAAGAAGAAACGATCCCTCAAGTTCTTGAGAGAGTCCGTACATAGCGCTGCTAATGCACAACTCCCAGGGGAACAAAGAAATTCAATCACCACTCTGGGTGAATTGAAATATCGCCCTGACAACCTCCACCATCAACATCCGTGAATGGTAGCGAAGAAAAATACACAATGAGTAAAAATATCGCACGGCATTCATGTGAAGTCGTGCTATAGGAACGTTGAACACCGTGAAGATACAGAGTGGTTCCTCTAGTACGGGATGGTGCAGCTTACTCCACAAGTGAGCCTCATACATGGTAATGTAGCCATCAGGGGAAAGCAGGCTCTGGCCTGCTCCATGGGAATCGAGAATACTATCTCCCGTTGGATGTTGAATTCAACGTATCTCCCTCACTTCACTGGTGGTAATAACAGAAGCAATTTCTGTAACGGAGAGAGCCATGAGAATAGGAATAAGAGGAAGGAGACAAGGATTTTGAATTTTTGTGAAGGAATGTGTGAAAATTTTGAATTAACGGATGGCTTTTATAAGGATCGTAGCTGTTGAAGTAGGGTAGCACATCGAAAAGGTGCGCTCATTATGACGGACATGTGTAGTTTTTGGAGAGGCCGCAGTCAAATCAAATCTTCTGGTAAATTAATTATCTGGATCGTAAATTTACTGCGTGACGACACGTGGCAGAATGCTGAAGTGGTTCTCCCAACTTTTCAAGTAGTCATTCAGAAGCATAACGAAACAATGCGTCGATTCAGTTCACACCTGTTTTTCGAATTCTAACGTGACGGTCAACGCTTCCTTCAGCTTTGTCCTCCGAATTCTGACATGACAATTAATGAATCCGGTCAACATTTTTTCCAACTTTGTTCTCCGGATCTCAGTATTACGGTCAACAATTACAAGCAATGCAGTAAACAGATCAAGAGCCACTGCTAATTTTCTCATCAAACCGTCTCAGGTGATGTAACCAGATATGTCCCATCATGAACATGTTGGAAACCGGAGTCCCAGGACACTAGCATTGGCTGCTAATAATGGAGACTCCAGTAGCAAGTTGACCCAAAGGAGAGAATAGTCCAAATCTTCAACGGCTCATTTCTGCCTGGATGGTCAACGCCACCATTGACTGGATAAGGAGCAAGTGGGTCGATAGAGGCCCAAGATCAACGAAGGCCCATCTAAGCCCAGGACGGTCAACGATGCCGTTGACCGGGGAAGTCAAAAGTGGGTCGGCTATGACACAGGATGAACGCGGCCCATATCCAGATTGGCCCACACGTCTGTCTTCAAGCCACAATAGTCATCTACCCTAATTTCTCGCATCTCTATGATAGCAATATTCACCGTAGCAGTTACCTCCAGAATCAATGTACATCCCGGAATGAAGGCGCAAAAATTCACGCACAATCTGTAAAAAAATTTAATGGTTATCATGCGCAGAAAGAAGGAGATCAATCTCCTTGACCGCTACAGTTAGAGACAACGATCATGCCTACGCCAAAAAGGCAATGAACCCCCCACAGAAGGCGAGCATCCAATATCACTGCATAAGAAAAACAGCCAAGGGATCATGTCTATAAAAGACCATGAAAACGCCTTCCAAAGGCACGCTCTCAGTCGACCACTAAACGCCCTCAAACATACTCAAGCTCTCAGAAACTCTCTAACTCTCTCGAGCATCCTAACGATCTCTCTCTCTGCTACCAGTTCCCTGCGAACTCAATACTTAGAGAAATCGCTTCTCCCAAGCAACAACAATAAAGCCACTCTCTCTATGAGTACAATACCCATCTACAAATACACTCCCAGTATTCATTTCTACATTCTCTGCATCTACCTTTTTTCTTCAAAAGGCAAATTACTGACTTGAGTGTCGGAGTGTTTTTAGTGGGATCAAATTTCACCGTCACCTAACCTCTTATTTAAAGTTGTGGTGTGCAGGATTCGAAACTCTATGGACGAAATCGAAATCCGACAGACAACTCGACTTGAATCTGTTCGAAGTTGATATCCATGACACATCATTATAATTAACTAATAATTTCAAAATGTATATTTAAAGTTTAAAAAATCAAATTTTAGGCCATCCTTTAACGTTCACATATATGTAAATTATTACAATTACAACAAAATAGTAAAATAATTATGAATAATTATGCAAATATAAGCGATATAGATCTCGTTGATCAGGAGAAATTTCAAAACAATTTGATGGGTACGCTCAAAGTGGGCTGGCCCAAGAAAGAGAAACGGCTCAGATCCATAAGGGTCCATATGGACATCTAGACTGTCAACGCCAACCGTTGACCGGACGGAATGCCAAGTTGTGCGGACAACGGGCTCCTAAAAACGGTCAACATTTCCGGAAGCACCATAGTAGGTCAGCCTAAGAGCAAGTCTCACGTGGGACAAGCCCAATTGGGCCCACACCTTTGTACACAACCAATAATGGTTCTCTTTCCTGATTTCACTCTTTCCCAGAAAGTAATCTCCACTATAACAGTCACCAATAGATTCAACGCACGTCCTATGAGGAAAGTATCAAATTCTCTCTCCTATCTATAGTAAACCCTAACGGTTATAAAATGCAGAATGAAAATAATCAATCCCTGAAACTGTTACCACCATTAAAGCTTCATGTTAGGAAAGAAAATAATCCCAACAGAATACAAGAATCAAGCCTTCCTACCCAAGGAAAGTTGTCGAGCATCTCATCTATGAAAGCTCAAGGAGTCTTCACTCCAGGGCGCATTCACTTTTCTGCTAAAAAGGCTCTTATAAGCCCACGTAACACTCTGATAATTCTGAAAGCTCTCACGCTTGTAGAACTCCAATTCTCTGTATCCTTACGTTCCTTGCGAACACAAGTGTCGAGAGATAATGCTTCTCACAAGCCCCAAAAAGTCTCTCGCGTTGCGGGCAGAACCCCTATCACAAACACTCTTCACCTTCTTAGTGCATTTATTTCCTTTACCTTCTTGAAATTCAAAAGTCGATTACTAACTTGAGTATCGAAATATTTTCAGTGAGATAACATCCCATCGACACCTGACATCTTATTTGTTGTAGTGATATGCAGGATCCAGAGTCGATGAACGGAGCTAAATTTTGACAACCAAGTTGACTTAAATTTATTCAAAATTTAGATCAGAGATGCATCATAATTCAAAAAAAAAAATCTCCCAAAGTTTTTAAAATCAAAAAAAGATAAACCCACTAAAAAATAAATTTAAATTATAATAGGTAAAAGCACCCTATAATTCATAACTAATTCTTCTTAACATGTGATTAACCCTTTAAATTACGAATTTAAACTTGTAAATTACTTTTTTCACAGATTTAAGACCATCCAAAATTAATACCTCAATTTTATATATAAATTACACATCAAAATTTCATAAAATTACTGGCCAAATAGTATTTGTTATAGGTTTGAGCAGGGGTTTTTTAAAGTTTTTAAT
>JAODPA010038276.1:0-12123 GCA_025585075.1 Nepenthes mirabilis | reverse complement strand
AATTATTATATAAATTAGAAAGTCGGGTGAATCCTTCGGCCAATCTAAAGGACTACAAGTCTAGTCTTCACAGCTGAAAATCTTGGCCTTGCGCACCACAAAACGAGTTATAGGTATAAGGGACTCGTTCCCCGACATATCCTCCAACGCTCAAGTCAGCGATCTTTCTCAGAAAAATAGAAAAATCCAAAAAAAGAAGAAAAGAAAGAGAGAGAAAAGAGGATGAGTGTTAAGTCTTTGTAAGTTTAAAAGATTGAATTCCGCTTTGAATATACTCTTTTCTAGCACTCGTACGGGCAAGTATGACTTGTCCCCTTCTTGGTTGGGGAATCTGTATTTATAGCCAGGGTTCTAACTGATTGTTTACCCAAAACCATCGCCTGTAATGGAAGGCATTATATTGCATTAAATGTCAGTTGTTACTTTCGATATATAACCGTTGTTTGAATTGATTCAACAACTATTCAATCATTAATTGTTGACCTTTACTCAGCTGTTACTAGACTCGGTTGTCCAAGTGTGCATTGTCATCTCTCAGTTGGCTATAACCTTTCATCATGATTTAATACCTCATTTATTACTCTGTTGAGCAATTACTTGTCTCAATCTTGTACGTTCTCCGCCATTCAGTTGTTCAGAGGTCAACCTAGTCCTCTACATCTATATTCAAGCCGTTGGCATTTGGGCCCCGTTTTCAGTCTGGGCTAGGCCGGTCATGCCTAGGCTGTACTCAACATTAACCCCCCATACTTAGAGTTGTAATTCAAACTCCAAGTATGTCAAAAGAGGAAAGCCAACTGGGTTATTTATCAGGCCAGTTGTATGCACCACTGCTGGAGATTCTCTGCAGATGGCCGGTCTTGTATGGCAGGATTCAATTCCCTGCTATCTTTGACCAAGATTTCATGCCTTATCGGACACTATTTTTCCTTCCAAGACATGCATTTATTTTGCGATAAATTGAGGTTTCTCATCAAACTTTTTTTCCAGGACATTCTCTTCTTTGTTCGGTTGTGTTTCACCTTTTGTAAGCATGTCGCCCTTATACTCAACAGTGCACGTAGGTGCGGGAGCCAGGATGAAAGACTTGTCAGGTTTCGATGCCGCGCATCGAGCATGTATCTAAAGTCTGTCTTGGTTACCCTCTTTTATTGAGGAAACCATCTTCGTTACCCTTTTTTAATGTCCCATCCAGAGCCGACAGCACTTGCTGTAACTCTGCTGCTACTTTTGTCTTATCAGCCTCCACAAAAGGATAGAGATAGAAAAGGTTGGCATAGATGGACGTTCCGCTTGAGGGGCGAAGTTCCATTCCCCTTCTACGTAGTCGATTTTCCTTTCTTTTGACATAACTCATCCTTGCGCATGAGTATTTCGTTGTGAAAATATTTTCTTACTTTTCCCACTCGAGTCATACTTTTTCCATCTATTCCATTCTTTCGACTTGTATCTTTGCTGTTTAAAGCTTGTAAGCCACTGAAAGATCAAATAAATAAGATTATCCGAATGGCAATTCATTTTCTTCATATGATAACAGAGTGTTTGTACCACCTTTACCGCTCGAAAGAGGAGGGACTGTCTGAATATTTGGACTTCTTTGCCTTGTTATATCCAAATTTGTTTTTTTTTTCTGTCAATCTGATAATCTGATAGCTCGGATTTATAGACAACTCGGCTATCTGATGGCGTTCAAATGAAATTGGAACCTAACTTTGTAGTTCAAAAGTAACTGAATCGGTCCTCGCTTAATAAACGAAACTGAACCGTTGGTTGTCACTTTGTCAATTCAAAAGTTGTATCATCAAAGTCATCATTACCTAGGGCAGTGGAGGAGTCATTGAGCGGCGATTCAATGTTTTGACAAGTATCTCCTATCACCAAAACGTTGCATTTCTTTGAATGCGTTAGTGAGTGAGGCGCGTCGTTTTGGTCAGATCTTTTCAATTTAATCTCTACACACCTTCTCTTCCATTTCACTTTTCGATTTGTTGCACTCCCTCTTCCAAGGCAACTTTGTAACTTGGTAATTTTTTATCACAATGGCTCACTGAATTGCCACAAAGGGTGTTGCTGGTATACCTTCTCGCCTCACGGCCAATCAAGTCTGGGAAATCTATAAGAGGTATAATATTCTTGTTACCATTCTCTTCCAAGTTCCATCGCCCTTTGAGAGGGCATGCTCCTCGAGACTTGGCTTTATTGCCATCTATGAGGTTCACTTGAAGGCGAGCCTCTTGATCCCATTAGCTACGGAGTTTTATAAAATAATAGAGGCCTTGGAGATCCCCATCGGCCGTCTTCATTCCAATGCAGTGAGATATCTCGTTTATTTATGTATCTTTTTTCCGCTGCAAAGAGCACCAATTGGACGTTAAGGTTGTTTTTAGGTTCAACCAGGAGGATGATTGGACTTCTTTCACCTCTAGGAAGGGGTTTAAATATGCAGAGGGCATCTGGACTCCATTAAGGGATGGAAAAACCGATATTTTTTCATAGAGGTTCCTTCCAATTGGACTCTCTCCAATAATCAAAGAGTTGCTAATTCCGTTTTTTGGGCATGGTTTTGGACAATGAGGTTTTTATGTCCAAGCCAATGACTGATTTGATAGAGAATAATGTAGTTGAGTTGCAGAAGGCAGGTAATTTTCTAACTCGGAGGGTGTTGGACGAAGTCAATTGGCAGACAAAAAAAAACCGTCACCGACATGCCTCACTGCAGGCTAAAGAGAAAAGCTAAAGAGCTTTTCATTGAGATGAGACCTCTCTAGAGGCGATGGTTGGGCAAGCAGGTGTTCCAGTTGTTTGGTTGTCCTCTAATACCGCCGTAGATAGGGCAATTGAGAAAGCCTGTGATGAGATGGTCGAGACAAATGTTGGCCAACCATCTCGGAGGTCGAACCCAATATTTTCTTCGTCTGATGACCTGGTTTTTGAAGAAGTGCCGGCATTTAACCTCAAGGGGGGGTCCCTCCCATAGTTTCCATGGAAACAAATGACCTTGAGACTCGAGCCATGAATGACGAAGAACCGATTGTTGCTCCATTCATTGTCGAGTATGGGGTCCCAATTTTGGTCAGTTCTTCGCCCAATAAATTGGCTTTAGCTCCTCCAGCTACTATAGTGGTGGAGCCCGCAAATAATGGTTGAGCAGTAGAAATGCTTAGGCCTTGCTTTTTTCCATCTGAGATTCCAGATGCGGAGGAGGCCCCCATAGCAAGCCTTTCATCATCAGAGGCTTCTAAAGATCCGAGGGTTTTTTCAGCCGCCACAGGAATTGTAACTCCCTTATACTGCCGTTCTCAACCCATTTTATGCTAAAGGACTTCACCGGCTGTAGGCCTAAGGTCCGATAGGCCGTCACCAAGCGCCACTCCTTGTGAAGAATTTCTCACACAAGAGGTATTATATGCCAAATTCTTCCAATTTGATTCCTTTCCTAATATTGCTGCTTATAATTTGAGAGTTCACTTGTTTTGCACTCCCAAGATTTGGTATGCTTAGTCAAGGATGGATTATGTAAACAGGACGCTGAAATTGTCTACCTTTCCCGATCGTACGTTAATTGTGTGGTGTTCGAGGATTTAGCCCTCCGAGCGGTGACTGCCAAAGTTGAGGGAAAATGTCTACGTGATCAAGTTGTGCTTCTTTAAAAAGAGTTGTCCAAGTGGATGATGAGGTCTCGTGATCTCGTCAACGAAAATTCCATAGCTGGGGGCCAAATTGCTTCGCTTGAGGACAAACTCTAGGAAATCGAGTGTAAGTCCACCCTAGACACCAACCTAATTGACAATCTTCGGAAGGGATGAGCTACGCTTGAAGAAGACTCGAAGAGAAGCTTTCAACCTAAGGAGATAGGTTCCATCCTAGATTCTCGATTCTGGGATGGCATCAGCCCCCGTAAGCGGATCGTCTCCCTAGTGGCCCCCAATTTTCTGCTGGCCTGTCTTAACCAAATGAACGTTGGAGCCATCCAGAGTTCTAACATTAAAGACTTTTCAAAACTTGGAGATAATCTGCCGCTAGAACCTTCTTTGAGTCCTAGGTCTTAGGTGTCCTTGATGCTTTGGATTATTTCAATTAGGGGTGATCTTTTGTATTGAACTGGAGTGCTTCTCCGTGTATATGTTATAATGTTGCCATTCGTATTCAAGTGTTTGGTGCATCAACTAAATCTTCTAATTATTGTTGCTAACGTTGCTTTTGTCACGAAACATTTCAATTTGGCAAAAATTTTGTTTGCTGGCTGGGTGATTCCGCCATTGTTGCCAAGCTTAATTGGACCCTAATCCATGGACCATGTTCGATTGATGGTATCTGCCCCATGGAAGAATGTTAAGGCACTCATGCACGAAAGCCCCTTGAGGTTTTATTAGCCAAACCGTGATGTTTTATCTAGCATCACTTGACCTACATTATGACCTCGCAAAAGGGATAGGGCGCTTTGTCCTGTGGCCCCCGGGTCCATGTAGTTGGTTCATGACCGCACTTAGGGTCGTACAATTTTGTCAACCAGCACCGTGACTGCATCACTGTATGGGTTGTGTTAGCAAGCAAGATGCGAAGAACTAATTGCCTAACTCAGGGTCCGTCATGGTCATAAAGTTACATGCAAGCATCCAAATGAGCAATAAATGCAAACATTGGACATAAGAACTAATTTTATTAATATGGTAAAATACAATACACAAGCACTCTTCAAGCGAGGAATAAAACATACCTCTTACATCCTTATGTACAAGGACCGGGTTTTTGATAATATTTTTTAATGTGAAGGGCATTCCATGCCATAGGGACTAGTTTTCTATTTTAGGTGAGTAATTTATACACACCATTATGGAAGATGGCTGAAACTAGGAATGGGCCCTATCAATTGAGGGACAGCTTATTCCTATTGGCAATTTGGCCCGTGGCTTTGATGTTCCTCAAAACTAGGTCACCTATTTTGAACTTTCGCACCTTCACCCTTTTATTGTAGTATCGGCTGACTCATTGTTGGTAAATGGCTAACCATATTCGAATTGTGTCCCTAGCTTCTTCTAGTATGTCTAAATTCTCTCTTAGAAGTTGAGAGTTACAATTGAGGTTGAAACTTTTGACTAAGAAACTAGGTAGTTCAATCTCCACTAGAACAATAGCCTCAGTTCAATAGCATAAACTGAAGGGTGTCTCGCGTTTTGGCTCCCTCAAGGTCATCTAGTAAGCCTATTGCACGAACAGGAGTTCATTCACCCAAGAGCCCCCAATGTCTTTGAGATTTGTCTTCAGCTCATTTAATAGGGTACAATTGGTCACCTTTGTTTGTCCATTTGTTTAGGAATAAACGACTGAAATATGAACTAATCTGATGCCGCAACTTGTGCAGTACTTGGTGAACCTCTTTACTGTGAATCGGGTACCGTTATTGGTCACTATGGCCACGGGTATCCCAAACTTGCAAATGATGTTCTGATGTACAAATTCCATGACATTCTACTCGATAATTTTAGCCAATGAAGAAGCCTCTACCCACTTCATGAAGTAGTCAACCGCGACAATGATAAACTTCCTCTGCCAAGTAGCAATTAGAAAAGGAGCCAGGATATCGAGTCCTATTATTGTGTGAACGGCCAAGGAGACTACAGAACTTGAAGCTTTGTGTGAGGTTGATAAGTAATATTACCGTGAATTTGACAATTCTCATATCTTTTTACGAACTCCATAGTATCGTTCTTGATGGTCGGCCAGAAGTATTCCTGCCTCATGATCTTGAACACCAGATTCTTTCCACCTACATGCACCCACAGATGTTGAGATATACCTCACTCAGAGCTTAATCGACTTTAGCGGGTGTCAAGCATTGCATATATGGTATGGAATAGCCTCTCTTATACAGCCTCCCATCTACAAGGGTGTACCATTCGGCCATCATTTTGATGTGTTTAGCTTCGGCCGGATCCTTTGGTAGAGAGCCATCCTCAAGGTATCTCTGATATGGTGTCATACAAGTCATTTCATCCGATACTAGAACTATCTCGTCCGACCCGCCTATGCTTAGGCTCATGAGTAATTCTCTTATCTCCCTAGCATATTACTCAAGGTTTCCGAGTGCCGCCATCTTGGCAAGTTGGTCAACCCTTCAATTGTCTTTCCTTGGAATGTGGCAAATCTCTGCTTTATCAAAGAGTGATGGGAGATTTCTTGCCCAATTAAGGTACTTTGCTAGACTCGCATTTGACATTTTAAAATTTACGAAAACCTGGTTCACAACCAGTTTGAGGTCACTGTGGATGATCAAAATTTTGGCCAAACATTCCCTCACCAATCTGAGCCTAGCCAATAAGGTTTCATATTCAGCAACGTTGTTAGTAGCTTAAAACACAAACGTTATTGAATATTTTATCACAAATTTGTCTAGCATTATCAAGACTATGGCAGCACTGCTCCCTATTTGAGAAAATGACCCGTCGACGTAAAAAGTCCACGTTCGGGATTCTTCATTGTTTTGTTCACATTCATATCCTTCTAGATTATCAAGAATCAAGGTCATCATTTTGACTATAAAATCCGCTAGAGTTTAGCCTCTTATGGATGATTGTACTCTGAATTCAATGTCGAATTTGCCCAATCCAACGGCTGATTTTATCAAGTGTCTGAATACCTCCGGCCTTTGCAAGATCCTCTTTAACGGTTGGTAGATCAAAACGATGATCTTGTGGGCCTGGAAGTACGGCTGGAGTTTCTTTGCTGCGTAGATTAAGGCCAATGCAACTTTTTCAACATAAGAGTACCGAGTCTTAGTACCTGTCAGGATCTTATTGACGTAGTAAATTAGTTGTTATATGTCAGCATGCTCCCTGACTAAAACTAAACTAAGTGCTGTATCCGAGTCAACCAAAGTGTTATATCCAAGTCATCCAAATATAAGTAAAGCTTCTCGCCCTCTTTTGGGCAAGTCAAAAGACGGGGGTTCGTTAGGTATTTCTTTAATTCTTGGAATGTCCGCTAACATTTCTCTGAACACCGAAACCCGTTATTCTTAGCTCCCCTCAGCCTTGAAAAGGGGTAGATACTTCCCAACAGATTTCACTAAGAACCTAAAGAGAGCAACGAGTCTTCTCGTTAATCTTTGGACTTCTTTCAAAAATCAGGGCAGCTTCATGTCCACAATAGATTTGATCTTATCGGGATTGGTCTCGATTCTTAGGTGCAAAACAATAAAACCAAGGAAATTTCCAGATGTCACCCTGAACATGCACTTTGTCAGGTTTAACTTCATCTGATGCTTTTAGAGTACCTCGAAGGCTTCGGTCAAGTCTCGAATATGGTCATCGGCCAAGACGATTTTGACAAGCATTTCGTCTACATATATCTCCATACTCTTTTCGATTTTGGCCTCAAACATTTTGTTAACTAATCTCTGATATGTCGCCCCAGCATTCTTTAGACCGAAGGGCATAATCTTGTAAGAATAGGTTCTCTGGTCGTTCATAAATGAGATCATTTCCTCGTCTTTTGGGCAAATCCAAATCTGATTGTACCCCAAACAGGTATCCATGAAACTTAACAATTGATAACCAGATGTAGAGTTTATCAACTGGTCAATTCTGGATAACAAAAAACTATTATTCAGACATGCTTTATTTACATTAGTAAAGTCAACGTATATTCTCCATTTCTCTTTGCTTTTCTTGACAAGAATGGCGTTCGATAGCCAATCCGAGAAATAAACTTTCCTAATGAATCTTGCGCCGAGCAATTTCTTAACTTCTCCCCACATAGTGACAAGCTTCTCTATGGAGTAATTTCTCTACTTTTGACAGACCAATTTATGCCTAAGGATTAGGCTTAACTTGTGAACCATTATCTCCGTAGGAATCCCCGGCATGTCTCACGGTGTCCATGCAAACACATCCAAGTATTGGCAAAGGACTCCGTCAATTGCTCTCTCAAATAGTCGAGCAGAAAACTCCCAATCTCAACATATTTATCTAGTTGAGTCGGATCTAGAGGGACTTGCAAGGATGATTCATCGGGTTGGCCCTGCTGGAGCGTGGTTTCATCACAAAAGTCAAATTCTTCGCTAGGTTGAGTTGGTACCAATTGACTTATCTAGGTTAGGTAACATGTTCTACCGTTGACTTAATCACCTCGTACTTCTCCCACCCCAAATGAGGTCATAAGCTTCATTTTTAAGTGTAGGATGGAGGATACAGCAACAGAGGCCATCAAGCAAGGTCGCCTTAAATGGCATTGCAGATCAAGGATAGATCTACCACTAGAAATGTTAACATCTAGGATGCCATTTTAGGGTACATTCCCAACACGACTTACAACTACATGATGCCCTATACTAGTACGGATCCATTGTCCAACCCATATAAAGGACCTTCAACAAACTGCATTTGATTCTTTCTAAGCCCTAGCTTAAAGATTGTAACAAGATAGAGAATATTTTCAGAAATTCTATTATCAATAAAGACTCGTTTCAATTGGTAGTCAACGACTCCGTCTGAAACAAGAGTGGATACAACAAGAGGTTCTAAATGGGAAGTGATTACATGTGTCATATCGTCGTTATTAAGACTAATGACATCATTTCATACTCCTATATTCTGCCTCTTGTCGGAGGATGTCTTCTCGAAACAAACCGAAGCATTGTTCCCACCTAGCTTTGTGGGGAGCAGGTTCATCACTCCAATAGCCACTCAATTGCGAGGTTGCTCGGGCTACTCCGTATCATCATTGCGGGTGTTACCAGGAGCAAATTCTAGATTTTTCAAATATTTATTGAGTTACCCTTTTGACTGGTGCAAAGTTCTCAACCTCCTTCTATAGAGTCCGGTAATCCTCAGTGCTGTGACCCGAAGAACGATGGTAAAAACAATAGTTTGACTTGTCCCCTCTCTCCAGGTTTTTAACTGACTTAGGCCATTTCAGAAATTTCTCATTTCGGATCTACATCAGAACATTAGCACAGGTGTCATTCAACAGGATGGTCTATATTCCCTCCTAACCCCCGGCTCAATCCTATACTGCTTTCTGGGATCACAAGTAGATGAGTTGTCATTGTTCCTCTTGTTTCCATCAGTTGACCCTAGATTATGAACATGGTCTGCCTGCTCCGACCGTTTTACTTCGACAGTCACATTGGCCAAATATACACCCGAGTGATGGTTTCAACCTTGAGGAACGTCTTAGGTTCCTATTTAACTAAATATTTGAAGAACTCTCTCGACTGTATAGTAGCCATGAATAAGTTTAGCTTCACCTCATTGGTGAGCTTGGATATGCCTCAAGCCTTGGTATTAAATCTAGCCAAAAAGCTCTTCAAACTTTTGTTCGAACCTTGTCGTATCCTAATAAGGTGCCATGGTTGTTTTTCCTCCCTTCGGCTAGAAGCGAATATAGACAAAAATTAATTAGCCAATTCCTAGACGGATAGAATCAAATTTGGCGCCAACTAGTAGAAGAACCAAATTGGGTGTCTCCTTTAAGAGTCAAACGAAAACATAAGCATAGTGCAGGGTCCTCTAGACCTTAGAACCTCAACAACGTTAAAAAATGATCTAAATGATCCTTTGGGTCAGTGGTCCAAGCATAAGTTTCCACTATTGGCATCTTGAATTTATGAGGGAGCCGATACATTTTGATCTCCCTTGTGAATGGTGTCCTACCTAACTCGGCCGATTGCTTGGCCATACTTCCGTGAAATAGTTGTTATTCATTTTTTTTAATTCTTTCTTCCACCTCGGTAGTGGACATAATCCTTTTTACGTTGAAGAAAGTCCCCAACTCTGAGTGGTTGGTTGATATGCAAGGCGCCTATTTGCTCAGGATATTCTTCGACAAGTTGCTACATGATGCTTCCTCCTGTGCTGACAATCACCTGTATCCCGAGTGTACCATGGATTTTGCGGCTCAAGGCTTTCCTCCCTAGCCTTGAAATTGAACCGACCTTTGAGACAGGATGGATTTTTCTAAATGGATGCTTCTTACCTTTTGGGATCCTTAACTATTGTGGCGTCCCTTTAGTTATAGGTTTTCTTCCCTTGTTCCTCATTCTAATGGTGGATGCTTGAGAATTGGAGGCAGGTACTCCAAGTGGATGGCCCTCCGACTTGTCCCATAGGGACTTGGGCATTCTTGACATGTTGTCAACCTGTGCCGCCAAAGGCTCCACATTTATGTTCATCGCCTTGCGAACATCCTTGTCGCTACCCTCAACGAGGTCATGGCTGTGAGAACAGGTGGCTTGTTTGTCCATGGCTTATTTGACAACTTCATTGTTGGAAGTTAAGATACAAGCCACAAGACCAAACAAATTTGTATCTAAAATACAGCCAATGGAACTTTGCAATTTGATATTTGTTATTTATTATTTGTTATCTGATATATGGCCATCGGATGAAAGAACTTTGTGTAGAGTTTTCATCTGAAATGCTGTAAAAAATTAAGAAACTGGACCAAGTATATTGGAGTGATAACTCGAGGCTTGCCCTTGAGCCACGAGGGAACTTTTGGTGGTAGCTTTGAACTATAGCCTCGTTTGCCGGGTTAAACGTATTGCCGCCCACCTCTGGGAGTAGAATAAGAGGATCGGCCTTAAATTGTGTGGGATTACACAATCCTTCTTTGATTTGTCTACTTCCGTTCGGTCTCTAAAGATGATTGAATTTTCGGCATGATTTTAAAGGCCCAGTATTCAAGAACAAGACTAATAACAACAGAATTTAAAAATGGAAGCCGGTACCCACGAAAATGTCTTCCAATCATGTTTTATGCCTTTTGCTCCTATTCGTTTCTTTTGATTTTATTTTGAAGTAATAAATATACATATCTTTGCTAATTTGTACCTTACGGAGCAATCGGCTCACTCCTCGCTATTTTTCTTACCTTCAAACAAGCAAGAGTTCATACCAGACGAGGAAGAGTAGAGTCGGAGGACTACATAAGTTTTGGAGGCCAATCTGGATTTATCTAGGCTTAAGAGGCCGATCTGGAGTTATCTAGGCTTGAGAGGCCGATCTGGATTCACGAAGCAATTGGTGGATCGATTTTGATGTATTTTTTTGCCATTTTGGAGACTCCTTTATATAACAAATCTGTTGTGTAAATTAATGGATATTTGTATACTTCCACAGTGCTTTATGGTTTAAGTATTTTGATTCCTAGTGGCATCTCATATGGTCTGGATTTCGCCTTAAAGATGGCCAACCTAGGTAAGGCTGACCTAGATATGTGGCCGGCTTAGATCAGACCGACTTGAGAGGTTCGGCCGGTTTGGATCCTGTGTGCATCATATAATATATTGCATGATTAATCACACTTATACTTTATTTGTATTTTGATATTGACGGACGTGAATAGTAGCCTATAAGAAATCCGGTCCATCACAGTAACCATTCAACAGGATTTAATACATCATTTATTACTCTGTTGGGCTATTACTTGTCTCAGTCTTATACGTTCTCCACCATTCGGTTATCTAGGAGGTCGACCTTGTCCTCTACATCCATATTCGAACTATTGGCATTTGGGCCCCGTTTTCAGTCTAGGCTGAGCCAGTCGTGCCAGGGCCGTACCCAACAATACTTATTACAACACATGTCGATAATAGTTTAGAAATATTAGAATCACAACCCACCTCCAATACTGCTACTCATAGTTCTGGTAGCCCCTTAGGAAATGTCCCAATAATATATGGTAACTTTTAAAATTTAAATTAGTTAATAGCCAGAAAATGATAATTTATAAAAAAATATATATAACAGATTATATATAAAAAAGTTTAGAAAGTACAGGATATCTAAAGTGGCACATAGAAAAACATGAGAGACAACACTTACAATCAAATTAAACTAAACTAGAATTTGCAGGTGGTGTAGGATTAGAAATGTTTTAGTATGATTTGAGGCTAACTCGGGAAGAACTGACAGAATATACCATTTACTCAGATAGCCCTCTTCTTATAGCAGAAAACTACAAAATTAAAAGGTAAGTACAAAAGTACTAACAGCCCATATATGTAAAAATATCCCGACATACTATTAAAAGTGACGCTACTCGTCTTTCTTTTATGCTTTATACAATAATTAATTTCTAAATTTATACAAATAAAATCTTATATTTCTTTAACTATTGATG
>JAODPA010038265.1:0-36294 GCA_025585075.1 Nepenthes mirabilis | reverse complement strand
AATTAATATATTATTATATTTTCATATGATTTCTAAGTATGTATTATTAGCATGCTATGTCATATTAAGTCAAAATTCCAAGTGACAAAATGTAACAGAAATAAATAAATCAAGGTGAACGCGCGCCATAGAAAGAGTGACAGAGAGATTCATCGCATCGCAATCTACTCTCAGCTCAGCCTCTCCAGCTAATGGCCACGCAGTACTGCAGTGGAGCTTGAGGACTCCGTCTTCGTTTCTTCACCAACCCGATTGTTATCATGGCCGTTTGTTTCAATTCATTCGTCGGATTGGTAAAATCCTCCCTCCCTCCCCTTCTCTGTCCCTGCCCCAAATTTTAGCTGTTAAATGAATCTGGTAATCTGAAGAAATTGTGTGGATAGTTTAAGTTGGCTTATTAAATCCCGATTCACTAAAAACTAACAATTGGAGAAATTATTAGGCAGTGCTTTTTTTCTTTTTCGTGATTGCTGTGGGAATGCGTTAGTTTTATGGATGTTTTGAAGATACTTTCTGAATTTCCTTATTTTGCTGGGAATTCAAAAGAAGCGTAAAATTGGACGTTCTGCTCATGTGTAACCCCGAAAAGTTGTCAAAATAGCTATGTTAACTAGCATGTATATCTGAACGATCAGGACGAACTTCTCAGGACTTGAATTTCTTTTATACATAAATCTGTTTATCATCTTGTTCACATACAAGTGATACAGTGGTTGCTGGGGTTGGACTTGAATTATATGTTGATGTACATAGAAATACGTGCGCTTAGATGCACTTATTAGAGATGGCATATGCCACACCTCGTATTTTGGTCCCATTCCTTGTTTCTTCTCTCTGGCCTCTGTACACATATTCTATTCAAATAGCAAAATTCTTTTGATTTTGGCAGATGGGTTGTTTTTATTGTTTGAATTCATGAATTATAGGTCATAATAAAGCAACATTATTCATTTTCCAACGCTATGTAGATTCGAAATCATTATTCCTTTTGGGTTCGTGTGGTATCATTAATCTTGACTGTACATAAGCTCAAAATTGCCCTAGAATATCCTAGCAAAAATCATCTAACAAAATTAGTAGAATCTTACTGCCTTCCTATACATGATAGCTAATAGCCAAATACAGAGCTTACGCCACAATAACTGTACAACTCGAATCTGTAGATTGCTTAGGATCCTCTGCACTGCTACATATTCTGATCTGCTCTGCGCATTATGAAGCCTGCAATTTCGTTCCTGCCTAATGCAGTATATTGCTGCTGCTAGAATTGCTTGTTTCACCAAATCTTTCTGTGTATGCCCTCTGATTGATCTATGACTAGTTGAGTGTTGCAAACCTTGAATTTGTGTTGATATTCTTATGTGCCTCTGAATCATGCAGCATATTCTACTCAAGTACGAGCATCTAAAAGTAGATGATTGCTGGATTCCACTTCTCTATTTCAAATAACACAAGAGTCCTTTTCTGTGAGTCCCCATTTAGCTAGTGTATCTCTTGTTAGTAACCTGTTCCGAGCTTCTAGCCAGAACATGAAACATGTTCTGAAAATATTAGCTTTGTTCCACACCAGGCAGCTCCAATTCACATACTTCCACACCAGGCAGCTCCAATTCACATACTTCCACACCATACATGTTTATACTTTAAATGATATGCTTTCGCACACATAACTCAGAGTATGGTTTAGAATCTATGTTCCAGGCCTGCTTGCAAATTTCTGCACTTCACCATACTTAAAGATCTTTGGGATCCACAGCTCCTTTGAAAGAAAAGCGAACCAAATGTGCCACTAGAACTTTATTCCTGTCCATTGCAATGCCTAACTGGAGAAAATCCCTGCAAAATCTTTTCAGTTTCTTCAATCACTTGGTGGTATGAAGATTGTTGGAGTCATATGCACCTCGGATCCAGAGTGAGTAATAATGGGGCCAAGGCACCTCCTTAGATAAAATGGGCCCATGTAAATCTTAGTCTAGAGGGAATTACTGGCATAAATAACATCCTCCGGTATATCATCGACACACTAGACGGTCTACAAGGTAAAAAAGGACCAAAGTTGAGTGCAAGCATGGGTTCCACCAGAGGAGCATTTGCTTGAGCTCAAGGACTCAAGAACAAACAAGAAGAATGCCCAAAACAACCGATGGGAGATCCTGCACACCTGGTCCGTTGGCTTCTAGAGCTACATGCCAACCCATGCTCATCAGATCTGCAAATCAAGTCAAAAAGTTGGGCGTTAATTAGCTGCCTCATTGGGGTGAAACCACTGAGAACTGTATCTACCCCCTAAAGCTTGGGTATAGGACCACTTAGATGGCACTAATGTGGCGTAATGGCTCCTTTGGCCATTTCCTATAAATACTGCACTTCGCCACTAAGATATCTAAAATCCTTCATCTATGAGCTCCCTTTACTATGGGGAAATCTCCTCTTGAGCACTAATTTTCATGACTTGCAAACTATAGTAGCAACTTGATCATCCTTGGACGTTTAGAGGCTAGGCTTAAGGAGTCCTCTATATCTTCCTTAAGTTGATATCCATACCTAAGGTAACACTTAAATCCCATCCCATTCACTGAGCCCACCTTAGTTACATGGTTAAAAGGAATCTAGCTTCCCACGGCCTTCATTTCCCAACTCAACTCTCTCGATTAGATTGGTTTCTTCACCAACGCCTCCATTAGAAAATTTATTGCCCAAGTCCAAAGAATACGCACCTTTTTGTCCTTCTTTCCCTGCTTAAGTAGGTATTAACTTATGCATCCAAGGAGTTTTTTGGAAACCCAACCGGGGCATCTTCATGTTTTTGTTTGTGGTGCGCAGGACAAGGCCAAGGTATAGGCTATTTAGATTGAGTTCCCTCCTTAGGTTACTCATCTCTATTCTAGGTTTAGCCGTAGTCCATGAAATTTCTATGTTTAGACCCTTTATCATCTAAAGGGGTGCATAGGTGATTAATGCAAAATTTAAAAATATTACGCTTCACTCAATAACATGTTAAAGATTTCATTAAATGAATGAGTACGCAATCACACTTGCACATACCTTTGGGTTTTCACAGCCACACTAAATGGTAAATTCGTCAGGAGATGTGCAACTTGTTGATAGATGGTTTAGATGCAAGATACTTTGATTAACCCTGAGACTTGTAACTCCTTTGAAGTAATTTTTTAGATATGCTCTCCGTCAATGGATTTGAGATACTCGGACATCTCCATATAAACCTTCTTCTTTTAGCTCTCAAACACAGTAGTGGCTAACAATCACCAAATCATCCACCTCTTTGGTTGCAAGATCTTTCTTTAATTTGAATACTTAATCTTCTCAAGAAAGCGAGCCACACGTACGAAGGTAAAATCACTCAATTATGGAGACTTTCTATCTCAGGATGGTTTTGGTCCTCATGCTACTTAAAAACCTAAAACCCCATTTGTTCCACATATATATATATATATATATAGAGAGAGAGAGAGAGAGAGAGAGAGAGAGAACCAAAAGTTGGGTTAAACATGTCAGAGAATCTAACACAAGTGATTGGCAGGCATGTCTCGGGCGCTACCTCTTGCACTGGCGCACAAGTGCACCTCATATCGTTACTTGCACATGAGCGCAAACCAAGGGTGCATGATTTTGCCTCTTACTACTACTTGTGCATGAGCATAAACTAATGGAAAACGAGCACACTTCATACTTTTACTTTTTGTGCATGAGTGTGAACCAAGGGGGCATGAGCGCGCCGCATGCTGCTGCTTGCATATGAGCGCGCATCAGGTGCTTATCATACTCTTATGAACGCATGAGTGTTCAACGGGTGTACATTAGACCCCGAACCAACCCTATGGGGCATGAGCTCCCCTCATGTCCAAATAACCAATAAATCACAGGTGGATGATTGCACATGTTCGGACTCCACGAGTCCGCGATAGTAAATGTAGAGATAATTGAGTAATGATGAACTTCATGCCAGCGGACGTCCATTATGTTGTGAGAACATAAGATTTAGCTGACGCTAACTTGGCTATGAAAATTGCCAATAACAGAAATTTTAATAGTTCAGATACGCATCAATGACTTTGGTCAAATAGTACTTACCAAAAAAAAAAAAAAGACTTTGGTCCAATAGTCTATATGTTGAACCACAGTTACTAGATTTTTAGTACAGTATGTGGTATTGTAGAAGTTTAATTTTTCACGAGGACTTATCAGTGAGAATCCTGCTTTGGTACACATTACACATGGTTTGGGGAATTATATAAGTATTTATTAAATGTGATAACCTTCAGCGACTGCAATCTACTGGCATTAGATAGAAATCTGGCTGACCACATCTGAACTTGAGCTAACATCTTCAATTAAAGGTCTGCAATTTTTAGAAGTTATAAAGCAAGAAGGGATACTCATACCTGCCTGATTGAGAGCTGACCCTTATCATACTGTAAATATCCAAAAATGGCTTCCCATACCTCTATGCTGACAACTCCAAATATATCCTACTCTTGATGTATTAGCTTTGAATCCATTAACAGATGAGAAATGATTTGAACAGTCATTTAATAACTGAATTAAGTGCAAACTTTGGCAGTTTTGTCCCTTAAAAATAGGCGCACCAAGTTCTATTAGTTACAACTGAGAATCTAGAAGTTGTCCAATTTGTCAACATCAACTGCTTTAACTTTGATGGAAACCCATAAGCTTCTAAAAGCTGCATTGAACCCCCATTCGACTATCATATACTTCACTTTAAATCCACCATATTGCACTTCTTGGTGGAATGTGAACTCTGTTGTACTCTCTTATCTATTTGTAACTTAGGAGTATATTACCCATAATCGGTCTATCTTTAATAAGGCAGATTGTGCATGATTGAACAACTTTAGCACCGCCAACTTAAGCCATTTTGTTGTTATTTTAGATGTGTCTATGTAAACTACTAAATAACAAGAAATAGGCTGATAATCGTTGATTTGAGAGTGATTGAGTTCCATAGGTACAAGATGAATAACAATTGCATTAACTTCCTTTAGTGACCACCTTTTTTTAAGAAATGCATTCTTGCCTTAGTAAAGTCCACACCTATGAAATTCCGTGCCTTTGTTTTTCAATTAAAAAAAAATGAATAACCATATGGGTGATTTCTCATTTGGATTTGAGAAAATGCCATCTTAACCTCATTGAGAGCAGCTGGACAGTTTTTTTTTTTCCGTTAATTTATAACTGAAAATTTGGTGGTTTGTCTGTGTCAAGCTTGAATCTGCTAAACCCAATAAAACCTTGTAAAAATCAATTAACATCTTTGAAAGTTTTGCGTACTCAGTTATCCAATTCCCAATTCCTAATTCCATCTTTAAGTAGATTGTTAGGTGTATATCTAATGTTGGCAAATTTCATGACATTTAGTTGTATATTGAGTTTGTTATTTTATATCTTGTCTCTAGGTTTAAGTTTTAGGTTTAGATTTGGTTAATGCAGAAGGATTGTTTTTTGCACAAGCAATGGCTCGTGGAAGCTAGTTAGTGTGTTCCCGTAATCTTCACCCAACTCATGTTTGAGTGAAATCGTAGATCAGCCCAACATGTGTTCGTAGGCTGTTTGGCACGTCACTACTATCTCTCGGGATTATGTACTAAGCCCACAAGTAACCTGCGAGATAGGTGCTTAAGCTAGCAGTGTCTAGAGACCATCCTATGTTGTCCACATGATTATGGCTTAAGCTATTAGAGTTCCAGATTATACCCGCAAGCTGTTCGCGTGTCAGAAGTTCAAGCGGAAGGCTAGTACCTTATTTGCATGATTTTCGTGCGACTTTAGTTTGAGCAAAAATTTAGTTTTTGCCACTAATCACTCCACTCATCTGCTTTAACCTAAAATTTATTTTGAAAACTATTCCATCCAAAAATTTTAAGAGAATTGGTAGAGAGTGATAGGGGATTTTAAGGAAGTTTTCTTAGAGCATCCGAAATAAAAATTGAGAGAACTATTCTTTTTTGAGAGATTTTCTTCTTTCAATATTAGCGCTTTGTTATCATGAGATCTCTAACATAATCTGAAACTAAACCCTAAATTGATTTACTAACAATCTATCGAATTTTAGTGTGTGACTCATATGCAAATTTAAGACGTGCTTTGGCTGGAGAAATTTGATCAATTAGAGATTTACACAGAGAAACCAGAGGCTGTCTGGATAGTTGCAAATTTATAAATCTAAGGAGAATCTTAAATAGTCGTGAGTCCATGGTTAGTCGTTTAGATGGTCTATCGTGTCTTTTTGTCAGTCTATAAGTTGACTCTCTTTATATATTGGATTTTTATATGTCGACTCATAACTTGAAGGGGTTTTTTTTTGTGAACAAGTTGTTTTAAAGTTTTTCCATCACCAAAATGTTATGTTCTCTCTATTTTGCATTTTATTTATTGTATATGCTTGAAAATGGTGATTATATAATTTTAGCATCTAGACAAGTAATTTATTTACATATATTGAATTTATAATTTGTATTTTTTGTGAAGAAATGCCTATTCACCTTCTATAGGTGTTCATGGGTATAAATGCCATTTTTTAAATTGGTATCAAAGACTTATTCCAATCCTGGACAAATGTTAGTCTAGATGGTGAAAAACTAATATTTGACTGTTCCTTTATATATTGATGGGAACAATTATGTCTATTGGAAAGTCTGTGTGAGTGCATTTCTGAAATCTCTATATGAAGATATTTGGCTCAATACATAAAAATAATGGACTGCATCCATCTCCATTGAAAATGATATTGTTAGAATTAGAGATCTTTTACTTGGTCTTACGATGAACGGATTGAATCAAATTGGAATAGAAAGGCTGTGAGTACTTTTTTTGCGCAATTTCTTTTAATGAATTTAAACAAGTTTCTATATTTGAAAATATTAAAGATATTTGGGAAAGGACATTAGGAATTTCATTTCTAATGATATTTTTTTTGTGTGAGATAGTAAGGGTGATAGTTATTCCATCTATTTTGATTTTGAAAATCTAAGGCTGTCACCTTGATGTGGTAGAAGTCATTAGTTTGAGCCTGATTATCCCCTTGGATAGGTAGAGAGGGAGGGAAGGGCTTTTCTATGTAAAGTTCTAAAGATATATTGATTGATATTCTAATCCTAGATTAGGACTATTTCGATAATTCTTTTAGTTGCTTTGGTAAGACCAAACATGAAGGCACCAAAATTGTTAAAAATTCAATTCTACAAATGTTAACCTCACAAATTAAGGAAATCAAAATGAAAGAAGATTTCTTTGATGTATCTTAAGCTTAACTCAATGGTATTATCAACTCCATTTTAAATCTTAGTGAGAAAATTTTTGAATTAAAAAATTATTAGAAAAGTATTGAGATCTCTTCCTGAAATGTTTAGGCCTAAGGTGACAGTGGCAATTGAAGAAAGTAAGGTTTTAGATACCATAAAAATTGAAGAATTGGTAGGATTACTAAAAAATGTTTGAAATTACTCTACCATAAATCTGGAAAAGAAATCCATTTATTTAAAGACTCTAAAAGATGATTTTGAAGCAAATCTGACAAGGAATGGTTAGATGATGAAGAAGCTGCCTTATTTGTTAAGAAATTTAAGAAATTCTTTAGAAGCAATAAACAATCAAATGAATTGGACTAATGAACATCTAGTAATTTGAAAATTGAAAAAAATTAAAAACTAGAGAACTTGTTTGAATGTCATGGTTTGTTTATTAGAACCAAATGTCCAAATTATTTGAGATTCAAAAGAATAGGATTAACCTTCATCTTGTTAGATAATAAGGAAAATGAGGATGACTAAAAATTAAAAAAGAAAAGATCAAGTAAATCATATGCTTTTACCTCCTCAATTTCGAGTAACGAGATCTCCACTAATGGAACCAATGATGAGGATGATATTAATGAAGATGATTTGAAAATAGCATCCAAGCATTTATTTAATGATAGTCTAATATTGAAAAAAAGAAAGACAAGGTGTATTCCAAAAGTGTGAAGGAGTTAGAAAATGATAAGGAGATTCTGGGCACTCAACAAGATGAATCTTGTAAAAGATTTTTGAAAATCAATGAAGAAAAAGCGGCTTGGGAGATGAATGAGAAATTCTTTGAGATAGAGTTAGGAAAGTATAAATTTTAACTTTATAACTTTATCAATTGTACAAGCAAATTAGATCATATGCTCAATATAGGTAAAGATACTAGGAACAAGAAAGGTTTGGGATTTAAGGAAAATTCTTCTAACAATATTGCTTGTTCCAAAACGATCTTTATTCCTCCATCCTCAATTGTTAGAAAAAAAAAAATCTGATGAACAGTTGAGGATCATGACTCCGAAAATTATGTCAAATTCTAATGCTCCCAAAGAAGCAAAATGTGCTGTTCAAGAATCGTTCTTTGCTTTACTTACAGATGTTTCAAGTTAGATACACTCCTCATAGGATCGAACATTTTTTTTTTAAAAGGCATGCTCATTCTAGAAATTCTTATTATAAGCCTACATTTGTTCCTACTTGGCACTCTTGTGGCCAACGTGGCCATATATGACCTCAACGTGGCCATGTCTAGGAATTCTTATTCTAGGTTTTATCAAATTTATGAACTTCAGCGTCAAGTTCAAAAGTTAGAATTGTTGATGTTCGATTTAAACGGTAAGGTCAAGACTAAAAGATGGATTTGGGTGAATAAAAAGAAAGGCTCGACTAATTGAGCCAAGGGGGCTTATGATGCTTATTGAGTAGAATTTATTTATTTATTTATTTTGTATATAGTTTAGGTTGCATTAAGCATTAAGGTAGTTGCACTTGCATTAGAATAGGTTGCATACATGTATTAGAACATGAATTTTTTTCCTATTTTGTGCAATTCTTTATGAAAAAACCTTATTGAAAGTATCAAATCTATGAAATAGATGTTCAATAGGTAAGCCCTACAAAATGTTTATGCTTTTATAAAATTGATACTTTAGTTGACTCACCTTATGATAAAGGTACTTTTTATATTTTCTATTGTATACTTTACACAGTCACACACTTTATTCTATTGTGGAGACTCGACCGAGAATGTGTATCTTAAGACGGTAATTTAAAGTGTGTTAGATTAATCCTAAATTTGAATTGACCTTAGATTAGTTGAACCTTATTTTATGTAAAACCACCTAGAAAATTAAAAAAATTAGAAGCTTAGTGTATGAAATAATTATGATAGTTTCATTGAAAAATTCAAAAAGTAAAAATAGAAAAAGAAAAATGGTATGTTTGTTGTAATATGAAGCGTTTCAATGAAGGCTCATAAAAAGGGAGAGAAAAAAGAGAGATAAAGATTTGGGTTTGACTTACTCATCTAAGGAATATATCGAATCATATTGGAGAAAACCAAACCATGTGCATTGTTTGAAGTTTTGAGTGTCTCCTATGGAATACTGTATAGTTACTTCACATGCAACACTTAATATATTTTGTAACTTGATTTGAAATTGTGTGTTATACTTTATGTTTTTAAAATTAATAGTTGACTCACCTTATGATAAAGGTATTTTTTATATATTGTATTGCATATTTTGCACAGTTACACACTTTATTCAATTGTGGAGACTCAACCGAGAATGTGCATCTGAAGACAGTAAGTGCGCTTGATTGATCATGGATTTGAATTGACTTTGGACTAGTCGAACCTTATTTCGTGTAAAACCACCTAGAACATTGAAAAATGAGAAAATTTGTGTATGAAATAATTATTACAGTTCCACTAAAAAACTTAGAAAGTGAAAATGGAAAAAGAAAAAGTTACATTTGTTGTAATATGAAGCACCTCAATGAATGGCTCATAAAAAGGGAGAGAAAAAGGAGAGATAAAAGTCCCAGTAGAATTGGCTTTGACTTACTCATTTGAGAAATATATCGAATCATACAAGGAAAACCAAACCATGTGCATTATTTGAACTTTGAAGTCTCTCCTATGGAATACGATATATTTACTTCTCATCCAACACTTAATATATTTTGTACATTGACTTGAACTTGTGTTTGGTATACTTTAAGTATGTTTTTAAAATTAATCTAAAAAGGTTTTGAGAAAGGCATACTCAATTGATTTTTTTTATTATTTAATCATTTGATAAAAAAATTATTTTATTTCGTTTGTAAGTTTTATATTTTTGTTAAAACACCTAGGGTATTTTTTTAGAATTATTTTCATTAGATTTACATGTGCTTGTAGTCTGTCTCCTCATTGTATGTTTCACATGTAATTCGCTCAATTTTTGTTCGAACCAAACCTTAGGTTTCGTGTTCTAAAAGGCATGGCCATCCTCATTACATTTTCTCACTTTCTCTCGCTTGCTCACACCAGTTCTCTCTTAATTCTCTCTTCTCCTCTTCATTTCTCCAATAAATGGGTGGATCTTTTTCATTTAAGCAAATTCTTATCGAAATCTAGTCTCATCCTTCCAAATCTAAGGTAAAAAATCACTAATTTCTCTTTACGTCGCATACATTTCATTATTTTTGACATTTTATCATTTAGAGCTTGATTTGTTTAGTTGGAGATGTAATCATCGATAATCTCATGTTTATTCATATAGATTACAAAGCTTAGACCATATTTTGCATTTGTACTTGTCCTACACACTGAGGGTACAATTTAATGGGAATTTGTGATCAATCTGGGCTATGGCCCTTCGAGCGATTATCACTCAATTTTTTCTCGAACGGAAATTTTTTGCAACATTGTTAATTTATGCTATTCGAGCGAAGCATGATATATTGTTTCATATCTTATTTTGTGTCAATTACATGCCTCTCCAAAAAAAAAAAAAAAAAACCCAGAAATACGTAATAGAGCTCCTACATCTAACTCACATTGTTTAGTAAATTTTGAGGCTAAGTAAACATTTAATGATTTCCTTAATTGTCGACCTCTTTTATCAGGTGGGAGGTCCTCTTACTCAACCTTCCATTGTCGGTATCCACAATGTGAAGTAGGGGAGGGGAAGGAAGAGAGACAGAGAGAGAATAGCAATCAGAGAGAGAGATAGAGACCAGAAGGAGAGGAGACCAAGAGGGAATCGAGAGGGAAAGGAAAGTACAATTACTCAATATTTCATTCAATTCATCAAGTATACAATTAAATAAAATCTCTTAACAAAATTTGTCATATAAAATCTTTTAAATAAAATCAAAATTAAATAAAATAAAATCTTTTCTAATCAAAGAAAATCAAATCTCCTTTAATTTAAAATTTTTTCGATATTCGCATCACAATGCTTATATCTCAACACTGAGAACCCATCTTATGCCCTATTTAGTCTCCTTTTCCCACATCATTGAGGGAATTTTATGCTAATATTCACGAGATTTTCATTGTTCCTCCTAGTTTTTCAATATTTATTTGAGGTTGTAGTCATAGAATCACCCTTGAGATTATTAATCAATGTCTTCATATTCCTTAGGTGTTAGATCTGGTATACCCATATCATTCTGATGCCACCCCATCTAATGATTCTATAGTTTCATTTCTACTTGACCGACCTGCACAATTTATCGACATTTCTTTTGTTATCTATGAGCTTTCTATTGAACACTTAGCTATATGTAGGAACATGTGTACCAATATTTAGCTAGTCTCCCACATGACTACACTACCACTAATTAGGGCTTAGCTTCTATTTGCCTTACTCTGAGGTGACCCTATTCATTTACCTACACATATAGTATCACACTTTCTTGAGGGATATAAAGTCTATTGTAAGAGATTTAGGCTTCCATTTGGTTGTCATACTCAATGTATAATATCTTTCCTAGGCATCTCCTTTTCTTCCAAGCTTTATGCAAATTTTAGAAAACCCATAGGGCATGCTACTCTCTTGCAAAGCCATGGACACATTCATCGTGCACAGCAAGCTTGTGACACATCTGATCCCATGGATGAGGATAGTCCTCCCTCTTCCCCTCCTGCACCAGTTTACCCTTCTTTTCCATATCATACAAATGCTCATTCTTCCTATTTTAGGTCTTCTCAACATGCTAATTCTGTGGTTCTTATGAATCAATTATCTTTGATTTTTTAGCAGCAACAAAGTTCATAGCTTGTATGCTAAGTCTGGACTCTCGAGTTAGCATGAGTTTATTATTGATGTAGACCAAATACAGATAGATGCAGAGGTAGTACCGACATCTGCAGACCTAACTGAAGCGTATTCGAACACAAATGGGGATTTCCAATGTTGGTGATGATTTAGATAGTCTTGACGAGTAAGCCCTTTGTCATTTGCAAGAAAAAAGGGGGAGTATTTTTTTATGTGAGGGGGAGCTTTATGTCAAGGGAGAGATTATATGTTTGTATGGAGAGATATTTATATGATTCTTTTTGTATTATTGGATTTTATGTTATTTTATATTGATATTTGATTTATCACATGTATTATTTTATTTGGTTTTTCATGTATTACTTTATGCTTCCCAAGGTTGTATTGTGTTTATTGTTTGTGTAGGATAAATATTTTCAACTATGAATCGAATGATAATGGTTTCTAATGTTTTTGAATAGGTCATTATCTGAGTCCTTTTTTATATATTTGTTATATTGTGTTTTATTATGAAAATTTTTAAAGGAGGAGATTGCTAAGTTTATATTTAGTATTAGCAAATTCGTGACATTTGGTTATATTTTGAATCTATTATTTTATATATTGTTTCTAGGTGTAAGTTTTATATTCAAATTTAATTAGTGTGGAAGGATTGTTTTTCACATGAACAATGGCTCACGTGAAGATGGTCAATGTGTTCATGTGATCTTCACACGATTCATACTAGAGCAAAATTGTAGATCAGCTTAACATATGTTCGTAAGTTGTTTGGCACGTGACTGCAAGCTCTTGGGATTATTTACCAAGCCTTCAAGTAGCTCGCAAGATAGGCGCTTAAGCTAACAGTATTTAGAGAGCATCACTTATTGTCCGCGAGATTATGGCCCAAGTTATTGGAGTTCCAGATTATACCTGCAAGCAGTTCGCATGTTAGAAGCTCAAACGGAAGGCTAGTATTTAGTCTACGCGATTTTCGCAAGACTTTAGTTCGAATGCAAATTCAGCTTCTATCTACAAATCACTCCACTCAATTGCTTTGACTAAAGTTTATTTTGATAACTCCTACATCTAAAAATTTTAAGAGAGTAAGTAAAAGTGATAGTGAGTAAGAGGGGATTTTGAGGAAGTTTTCTTAGAGTATCCAAGAGAAAAATTAGGAAAACCATTCTTTTTTTGAGAGATATTTCTTCTTTCAAGATGAACGATTTGTTATCATGAAATCTCTAACATAATCTAAAACTAAACCTTAAATTGATCTGCCTATAAGTTACGAAGTTCCATTGTGTGGATCGTGTGTAAATTTGAAGCGAGTTTTGGCTAGATGAGTTTGATCAACCGAAGTTTCACTTGGAAAAATTAGAGGAAGTCTGGGTAGCTGCAGATTTGTAGATATAAGGAGGGCCTTAAATAGTCATGTATCCAGTGTTAGTTAGCTAGATGGTCTATTGTGTCTTTTCGTTGATATATAAGTTGAGTCTTGTCATATATTAGATCTTCAATTGGTGACTTAGAAATCGAAGAATTTTTCTATATGAACAAGTTGTTTAAGAGTTTTTCCATTGTCACCAAATATTGTGTTCTTTCTATTTCTACATTTTATTTATTGTTTATACTTGAGAATGGTGATGATTTAATTTTGATATCTAGATAAGTAATTTCTTTACATGAATTGAATTTATAAAATATTAATTTGTATTTTTCGTGAAGAAACACTTATTTACCCCCTCTTTCGGTGTTCATATGTTTAAACACTGCATTCTCATGGATAATTTCTGTTCATTCTTCTTCTGGCTTTCATTTGAGCAAGGCATACTTGGTGTTAGATACCAAGGAACATCCAATCTGATTTTGCTTTATGTTGGTGAAAGGACTCCCTCCAATCATTAATTTTTTGAGTTCTTCAGTTTTTTGCCTTTCCTTTCCAATCACGTGAGTGGTTGCTGTACTGCTAGTCAGGCTTGAATATTGCAAAGGCAGGCTCGTGCTGCTACTCCACAGCTGATGTCTTGATAATATTGAACATTCAAGTCTTTTAGGTCAGGTCTGACACCTTTTAGCTTTTATACTACCTTGAACATTTTTCCCCTTCATCATCTCTGCTCCACCCGTTCTGGACTCAAAAGGAATGAAGGCAAGATCCATCTTTTTCATGGTTCCTCACTTATAATGAAATTAAAAACAGCCACCCAATTCTTGTTTGTTGCTTCAATTGAACTAGAGTTGATAAGTGATTAGACAGAATTGGCCCCTGGAATATTTTTTCAGCAGACAAGTAGGTTACAAATAATTTTTGGTTCCAAAATACTCTCTCAGTTTACTCCATACTCTGCATCTCATCTTTCCATTGCACAATGTATACAAGCAACCACTGTACCTACGTGGTGTTTGGTTGAATATAGTACTTCACCAGGAGTAATTAGTCCCTTGTTCTGTCGAATTTTTTGGTTGGGATATGTATTTTTATAGGAATAGTTATATTGAATATATGGGAATAGATAATAACAGGGAGGAGAGTGGAATTATTTGTTCAAAGAGTCATACTGTAGCACTGGTGGTTGTGGTGTTGGTGGTGCTTGCATGACAATGGAGGTGGCGTCAGTGGTGACTGCGGTGGTGGTGGTCACCAGCCCACAATGAGTGGTGTGGTGAATGTCGGCGGCACGATGGTTGCTGTTATTTCTTAATGGAATAGTTGTTCCTCACATAAACCAAATGTACTATTTATTCCTACCTTGTTTTGAAAGAACATATTTTCCATTCTCACTTTATTTTATTCAAGAAACCAAATGCTGTATTACATGAGGTTAACCAGCAGCAACAAGGACTTCAGCAAACTCTTGAGGACTCTCTACACATTCTATGTTGTTATTTTATCTGAAGCATTTAGTATCACATTAATCCCCATAATTACAAAGATTTGTCGATGCGATTACCCTTTTCAGAAATTGAGAAACCCTTTTTGCATAGAGGCTAAACAGAAGTTACGTTACAATGTATATTTAACTCTACGACTGGGCAATGAATCATTCAGGTGGGGCTTTCAGTATGAGTCCCTGCAATCAAGTTGGGATCCCATCCCCATGCCACCCGGGTTCTTCCTTTTCCTGCATGGTAATATGTTTTTTCAGATAAGATCAGTGTTGAGAGCACCTATCAAACACCCTTTTAAACTGACTAGCCTTGACTTGGTTTCAAGTATAACTGTTAAGTTGACATCGTTTCTCCTAATGAAACTCTTTTTTATTGTCAAGTTAACTAGCAGCCCTTTCATTTCCATGTTGCCCGCTCAAAATTATTCCCTTTGACAGGGGAGCATTTGATTCCATGAAGCCCAATCCTCTTGATGAGAATTACTTCCTTTGACAGGGGATGAATTTATTAATCAGCTTTGCCTCAAAAGAGCAGCAGACATGCAATTAGGAGTCACCTGAGCCTCAATTTGTACTTTCTGTCAAAAGCTGTCTTTTTCTTGCTGAAAATTAGTTCCCTTTCTTCTGGTTTAGCGGTAGCAGCTATTGGTCTCCGCTCTATTCTTGTCCATTTCCACCTGCAATGTGCCTCAAAATGGCCCCAAAGGTAACAACTATGGCCAAATTTGTGTCCAGCCATGCTATACTTATGACCGAATCCCATCTTCTGCAGCTACTTGCCGATGTTTGGCCTTTTGTTTTGGCTTTTAATTAGTTCTCATTATTACACAACCAGTTATGCCTTAAACTTACTATTACTCTTAACATATTTGTGAATTTGCCACGGTCCTGTTAGTGTCTTGAGCCTCCTTAAATGCTTCATAAGACTCTTTGAAATGTGGGTTCATTAAAATTTCAGTGTGGATATTCTGTTATGCTGGATGTAGAAAAAGGAAAAAAGAAAAGATGAGTTTTCCTGGGAATTCCATGAGGGAATCACCAATGAATACCTTGAGGGCATTTGACTAGTGCTATTGGGAGAAAATGGTTTTCCATTGCCTTTGAACATTTGCCGTGTGAATTTGTTCCAAATAGGATACACATTAACCCCACTCACCCCCTCTCTCTTGGTAAGTTTGAGCTTTTGTGTTATTGTGTTTTCCAAAATGGTATAAGTTCATCAGTCATTGCTGAGGGGACTCAGGTCCAATAGAACTTACTGTAGACATACCTAAGTGTATCACGGAGGTCCCAACAACAGATTTGATTTACAGAGATCTAAAACTAATCATCTCATATTTACAAAGAATTAAGTATTCTACACACTATTCAACTACAAAAGATTAGTTGACTTCAAAGCCCCTTTTTCCTATTAAAATCTTTAACTGAAACATCCTACTTCACTAGGTTAGTTGGAGCAAAATAATCTCTTGTTTTGCCTTGTAAAGCTGTGTTTCTGTTGATTCATACATGATATATGGTATCCACAAAAGCTGCCTTCTTAGTGTGAATGCTATCAGTGCTCTTCCCTGGAAATAGCCGCTAAGCATTGGGAGGGTATGATTGCGTACATCTAATCCTCCATAGAATGTGTTAATGTGTGGAGCTTCCCTTACACTGGTCATCCCTATTAGAGCTCTTTTGAGAATTACAGGTCCACTGCAACTCAGTAGACCACCCTCCAGGTTGCTTGCGAAATTGTTTGCCTAACCATTGTATAACACCACTCCACACATTGCTAGAATAAGGACCCAGAGAATAAGGTTGCTGTATAGAGGCCATCCGCCCAAAGTAACATCCAAATGTTCTGATGCACAACAATAAATTGTCAATTGATCTTTAGTAGCAGCCTTCTATGGGCAGCTAGTCAGTCTGTGATAGAATGTTTGGGCACATTAGTAGATTCTTATAGCAGAGTGCCGTGGAATCACTTGCCTTTTTTCTTCCTTATATTTTCATTAGCTGGGAGGGAGGAAATTTATCATGTAGTGCCAATTTTGTCCATTTTCACAGCACAGAGTGGGCTCCCCGGTAAGTGTACAAGCTTACAGGGTGCTTTGTAGCCACATTTCCTTATAGATGGGGCGTGTGCAGGCAGGTGATCAAGAGAGAATCAGATTTGTTGGCGTTGTTCAGCTGTTGCTTAGTTACTGTTGCCGTGTTCTTGTCTTCACCAGAAAATTTTACTGAACCTGTTGCCCTTTCAGAGCGACAAACCTGTTCATGAGCTATAGGGTTGTGATCACATATTACCCCAACCAAACCAAGGTACTTCACTGGATGGATACCTTCATTTCAGCTGAATAAAAATAGAATTTCTTCTTTATCTTGCTGTGATTTCCCACCAAAATGTGCACAGATTTAGTTATGTTAGCTATCAACCCAGATGAAGAGGAGAAAAGATTAAAGTGGTCATGAATCAAATCAACAACACATATCACCCATATCAAATAGTAACACTCAACAGGTCATTTGCAAAAAAATTAGGTGGTAGTTGAAGCCTGGGTTTTTGCAAACTTTTAAGCTTCCTCGACAGATACTCCATTCCTAGGATAAACTAATTAGGTCAGATTGGGTCCCCTTACCACAGCCCTATTTGTCGGGTTTGAAATGACCATGGGAGGCACTAGTGAGATAAACTGACAATGTTGAAGTGGAAATTCAAGTCTTGACCTATTTGACAAAGAGACGAGGGAAGCCACATGAAGGGGGTGCTCTTGTATAGAAAGGAAAGTGAAAGTCTTCGTGAGATGATCATATATACATTTGCTCTCTCTTTTTGTGTGCCCTAGGCAGGCTTGCTCTAATGAATGCCCAACTAATAGATCCATGGGCCTTATTAATATCAACATTCAGTATACACCTACACCTAGGGGAGATCTTATGCCAGATGATATTGTTTGAAAGCTAACTACCTCGTGAAACATTGTTCACAATTCCCATATTCTTGACAAATGCTGCCTGGTCATAGTTCATCAATTCCCCCCCGTAGAAATTTGCCTTTTACACTATAATTCTGGGAGTAGCTTCCTAAAAGAGATTACAAGAAGATATTGGCTTGTAGTTTCCAACAGCATCAGGCTTTGGGCACTGATGTTACTGAAATAGCATTCACTTGCCCTATCAATTTTGAGCTTCTGAAAAGTACTGGACAGCAGCAATTCTTTCCCTACCATAACTTGCCAAGCCCTTCATTAAGAAATCAGAGCTATAGCTATCCAGACCTGAAGTCCTATCTGCATCAATGTATGGAAAGTTCCTCTCACCTCATCATCAGTAATTGGATTAACTAAATCAATCTTTTTACTGTGCAGACAAAGCATATCCCTTTTCTCAATAACAGATTGATCTATCAAGAATGCATGGATGGCAGTATTTGGAAAAATCTGATAATATTGCAATATCACCATTGATTCCCTTCTTGGAAGTAAGTTTGACTGCCCCACTCTCATAAAGAAAATGAGTGCAATTCAAGCTTCTCCTGGTCTGCATTGAAGCATGAAAGAATTGTTTGGCATTTCTGTTGAAATAACTTTTGATAAAAAAGATGAATTGGAACTTCCCTGAAAAGCTTGTTGAGTTTTTAAAAGCTGCTGTGGGTTTTTTAAAACAAGTCTCAATTTAGAACTACTTCAAAAATAGCCGAAAAGAGCTTTTCAGAGAAGCTACAAATTATACCTTTTTCCAAGAAACTCTTGTTGAAATAAAAGCAGACACCCCCCTTAACCGAGTGCATGCTAGACTTTTGCCTGTGGAAACACTCCTGTGCTGCAGCTATCTGATCATATTCACCAGCTTTGCCTTCTCTTGTTAATTAATATTTGATTTGTCAGATGATGTCGTACTTGCCTCTGGACTGAGAGTAACTCCTCCCTAGCTCAAGCTGTTCTTTCACAAACATGACTGAACTCTATAAAGTCTTTTGAGTTCATCTATTAACAACTTGAGCCTGCTGACTGCTACAAACATCAGTTGATTGCCTCCTATTATGTCCTTTTGAGAAAGAATAGAATTAAAATCAACCATGAGAATCTGTGGCTTGTGGACGGAGGCTCTAACTGGCACTGACTTAACTACTATCCTTCCAAAGATGTTTCCTTTGAGCAATACTAACCATAGGTAAAAGAGGCAAATCATTCAAAAGAACCATCCACAACCTTTACTTAATTGTCTATTGCTTGTAAAGATGATCTAACAGCTGAAACAACAATTTTGCTCTTATACGTTACAACCCATTAGCAGCACAAGTAGTAACAAATCCAACTTAATATCTGGAACCCTCATCAACAACAGTCTGACTCGGCGCCTATTTTTATGCACAGAACGATAGGGAGGAAGAGGGAGAAGAAGCAGCAGCTGAAACGGCAAGGAGGGGATAGAGAAGAGACAAACAAACGGGAGGGAAAGAAGAAGAATAGGGGAAGAGAGAGATAATTAGGAAACAATCACAATCATTGTTTCATTAATCAATGACTACTAAAATAATAAAATTAGGATGGTTTTACAGTGATACTATATTTCTGGATTAACTAGTAAATAAATATAATTTTTTAATTACTGACAGTCTAAAATAAGGAACTAAGAGAGAGAAAAAATAGTATTCTATAGGAATTATAATGACTACTAAAATTATAAAATTTTAGAACATGGTGGCAAATATAATTATTTAAATTGATAAATCAAATTTTCGGGATGTCTTCAACAACTTTTTCGGGGTGAAAGAAACTTGACCTTGTTGAGTGAGACTCCTGATCCTCCTATAATTTCTCTCTTTCTTATGATGCTTTCAAGTTGTCTTTGACAGAGTAATTGTGCTTGGTTGGCGAAAAATGGGAAATTGCATTGGCATGTTGGCATTTCTGACTCTTTGTAGGAGATGGCAATGGCGAGTATCAGATTGGTGGCTGCTGTTGTCTCTTTTGTGAAGGCAGTAGGCTGCTTGTAGAATTGCAAACTGAGTGGTGTATTTTAGAGAGCTATGGAAAGTTTTAAAAATTGGGATTTTGACTTTGATACCAAATTTGATGCGAGGTATGAGAGGAATGAGGAGAGAGAAAAAAAGAAAGGGAGGGAAAGTAGAAGCAAGGGGTGAGTGAGAAAAAAACAATTAAGCAGCATCCATACTCATTATATCATTGTGCCATAGCTATTTAAATAATAAAATTATGATCCTTTAATAGAGATACCCTACTATTATGTTAACTAGGAAACACTTGTAATTTGCTAATTAATAGCGACTATAATAAGAAAATAATTGAAAAAAAATTGTAACATTTCATAGTTATGTTAGAGACTATTAAACTTATAGAATTTTAGATATCTCTAAGAATTGATAACATATGAAAACAAGTATTATCTAATAAAATCTCTAGTGTATCCTCACCGTCTCCAAACGGTGGTTTCCACAAGAACATGAAATCATCCTCTGGTTAGATGGTTTCAAAATGGTATAACACAAGCCAGGCGCCAACGACGGATCTGCCATGTGGTGATGGTGGTTGATTGGTAGTTTTTTACTTTATAGCCAACACAGTCAATCAATCACCTACTTGCCAACCAACAGAACCATCAACTTTCTAACCAACACAAATAAACTACCCTAACTTCTCCAAGTGTTAGTCTGTAAATAGGGTTCTGCGTGTGAGTTTTGAATCATGATAAAAATATTAGATCCAACGGTGGGTTTTTTTTTTTTGGTAAGTAGATCCAACGGTGGGTTTATTTATTGCAAAGTGCAATTTCTAATTTATAAACAATCTTGTATTACTTTGAAAATTGTGTGGTTTACTATTGTCAGTGCAATGCACAATCAAACAAACGGCCCTATTTGTATTGTATAGATGATTTCAATAAACCGGTTTACTCTTATAAAGGCCTGACACATTCTTAAGAAGAGTGGCTATGAAAGTCCCAAGCATTTCGCTAGATTTCCTGCCATTTTTGCACCTTAGTTTTCCAACACTTCATTAGCGTGTTGCAATGTGGATTAACATCTGACTGTGGCAATTACACTGATCTGGTTACCCAGCTGGTCTAATTTGCATAAATTTTGAATAGTATGCAATATCAGCATCATAGAGGACTTTTTAACATTATGGAGTACACGCGAATATCTTATTGTCACGAATTCGGATCAAAGCGGGTCTAATGAATTATTATTCATAAAATTTAAAATCCCAAAATAAATAATCAAAATCCCAAACCCGGGAGTGACTAAATAGACAAACCATAAAACTCATCATCCAAATAATAATAATAAACAGAGTCCAAAATCCAATCACAGGACCTCATTTGACAACTGTCTGGATAACATAATACATGACCTGCTTTGCAAATATTGTAAGGGAGGTGACGAATCGACTATAAACAAATACAACATATCCTAATAACTAAATAATCTAATTGATCTCATATACAAAATTATGGGCCTACACTTGGCCAATCCCAAATATCTAGAATACTGCTGGCACAAACTTAGATCAAAACAAAGCTGCCACTCATCATAATGAGCAAACGACGACCAGATCATGTCCAACTCTTGCAATGTATCCATGCCCACTAAATTTGAAGGGACAAGAAATGAAAAATATGAGTCTAAAGTTTAGCAAATATCATATTGTATATAATAAACAAAATGTCCAACAAATCATAGGGAAGGTCCATAAATACATTCTAAAACAAATAAAAGATGCAAATCTGAAAACCTGATATACAAATCTAATGTCAAAAAGTTGACGGTAACAGATATAAATTCCAAAAACAGGTAATAGATATAAATCCGATATTAGAAAGTAGATAACAGATATAAATCCAAAGGCTGATATCATAAGTCAAATCATTAAATCCAAATCGTAATCCAATATTAGAAAGCTGATAGTAGTTTTGTACTCAAATCCTCAGGACATATACAAAATAGAAGTGATCCGAAATAAAATCAGATAAATAGAATCGGATGATCAGAATCGTATCAAAATTAGACATACATATAACAAAATTCGGATCAAAATTATATAAATAGAATTAGAGTATGGAACGAAATCATATAAACTGAATCAAATAGGTTCCGAAATGAAATTACATATCAGATGTATGAGACATACCAAATCTCATTTGAGGGCAAATTTGTGAATCTCAAATTAGTGTCCGTATACAAATCCGTGTAAAAACACAAAGCATATACGAAATTAGAGTATCGAATGTTTAAAAGACTAACTTAATGAAGGGTTACATATATTGCTGGTAATCTTAAACCAGATCAACTACTATTTAGACCTATCGGTAGGGACATCTATATACTTTGTCTCCCGTGGATAAGGAACTTGTTCACTATGTTTTGGTGCCCACGATTTTAGGTGCAATTCTCAAATCTATCAGATATATTAAGACATCCAAATATATTAAATTTTGTTCCAATTTCAGACAGACAGGGTGAGTTAACTACAAATAGAGCCTTTTTCTACCAGCGGAAAAGGGATTTCAAATAACAGATATTCTTCCCGTCGGGGGTTGGCAAGACAATAGATAATAGTAACCACGATCCCTAGGCAACATCATATGAACATGCACGGCCCATGCAAGTTAAATGTCCATTTTTATATAAATATACCGATATAAAAATATTTAGTATTAGATATTTATTTTTCCATAAAAATGACAAAATCCTTAAATATATAAAAACCCAGAACAAAGCCTCCAAACAATTAGTAAAACACATGCATGCATGGAGAAAAATGAATGGGTTAAGTAAAATTTACATGTACAAACTTGAAACCTCCAAAATATAAGTAAAACAAATCAGACATTGAAATAGACCAATGATAGTGTTTATAGATACTTACCTTAACTTCATACCAAGCAAATTTGACAAAAGAAGGCTCTGATCAACTTGAACTCTTCTTCCTCTCTCATCTTCCTTCTCCCTTCTTTCTCTTTCATTCATTTCCTCTGTTCTGCCCTTTGCGCGAATGCCGCACCGACTCACCGCTGCCTACTTTTATAATGGCTGGCGCTCAAGTGTCGCCTCAGGCGTGGCTTGAGCGCCACCCCCTCGGGTTTCCATGCTCAGGCGTGACCCTTGGGTGTGCCTTGGGCACTAGCCCACGGGTTTTTGCGTCTCAAACATCTCCTTTGGACATGTTTCAGGCATCAACTTGTGAACCGAATTTTCTTTAAAATTTTATAATATTCAATTAGTTTCAATGCTTCCAAAATACCCAAAATAACAAATATTATAAAAATGAACCAAATAAGAATCAGGTTATTACAGTTATGATAGAGGTTCAGTTGCTCTGCCCTTGACCTTGTCAATTCTGGATTCATAGTGTAAGATCTGTGCCACCAAACCATGGGATTAATGAGTGATTTTCCCATAATCGTTGAGAGGAATGCTTCTAAAAATAAATTTTAAAGAAGAAAAAGAATTTTTTTTCTCATATAATTTATATTCTAAGAGTTGAATGTCTTCATTACTGTTACTTCCTCATTATTTTCACAATTCACCCCCAATCAAACGTGCAGGTCTCAACGTCCTGCACCGGAGCTGCTGTTGTAAAAAGTACTCATGTTTCAAAACCCTTAGTAATGTCGAAATCCTGGGGATATATAAAGTGGCGAAGAAGGCCCATGCATGTTTTCGTTGCAGATGGTGATCGTATGATCACTGATACGGGTAATAATGATACCCGAAACACTGACGGACTACCAAGTCCTTCCTTGGATGTTTCTCTGCCTCCTCAGAGACATTCAGAAGCCAAAACTGAGAATGATTCCGAACTTCCAACTTCAGATGCTTCAACACCGGGAAGAACTTCATTAACTGCGAGAGAGAGACTAAGAGCCGCAAGAGTTCTCAGTCGTTACTCAGAATCAAAGGCCACAAAGTCAGCAATGGGCAGCAGAGTATTAGATGCCTTGAGAGAGAGTGACAAGGGGAAAAAGGGCCTCCCGGAAGCTCCTACAAACCTTTTCGACGACAGCAAGAGGGGATTGCCAAACCAGGGCCTGACCTTCAATTTTCCAGGTGGTGTTGATTTGCTTATCATTGCATTTTCAGTTGTTTTTATCAGCACGGTCATGTTTGCGACAACTTACATCGTGTGGAAAGCCGGAGCGATCCATTTCAACGAGTATTAATCAAACGAAAATTAATCTTCCAGCTTCTGTTGTTTGTTAGAAATCATGAAGTTTTACATTAATGTTTTGGATCTGATACAAATTCTTTCGTTACAGTGTATATATAATTCATTTGCGAGGATTTGATGTTTGTAGGGAGCAAAGGCTCTTCATGATCCCCCCCCCCCCATCTCTGCAATTCTTTCAGCTTGATTTTCCTGCAAATAGATGGATCATCTTGACATTCTTCTTCCTCTTGTCCACCACTGTCACAGCATTCAATGACTCTGGGTTAGATGGCAATTGAATTTGGCCGTCCTACTCGGATTCGGGGTGGCTGCAATGTGCAGAGCGTTGCAGAAATGGGGGATCCTGCTACTCCTTAGATTTGCTTTTTCATCTTTCACCATTGGATGAAAATCCAACGTGAAAGTTTAAAAAATAAAAATATATTATATATAGTATTATTTATGGGAGCGGCAAATTAATAAATTTTTATTTTTTTATTTCTAAGCTTCCTGGCTCTAGAACACATTTTGAAAGTGTGACACATTTGATCAATATAGGTCAATAGATTGATCAAATGTGTCACACTTTCAAAATGTGTTCTAGAGCCAGGAAGCTTAGAAATAAAAAAATAAAAATTTATTAATTTGCCGCTCCCATAAATAATACTATTAAACAAAACCAGAAAAATTATACGAGGCCAAAATGTGACGCGTAGTCTCCATCTGCGTATGGCAGCCGTGAGACCCAAATCGACAGGCAGATACCGTACAGAGGGCCCCACCCTTTGCTAATTCCGGAGTCGTCCACAAAGCTGCAGCCAATTTGTTTTCGTCATCGGAAGATTAATAGGATCTTTCCTGAAGATGGTGAAATGACTAATCAGCCATTTCTTCCCATGTCGAACGAGGCACGGCGAATCGAACCAATCGTTGTGATAAAGGCGTAATTACCGTGGAATTATGAGACTAATAGAGTAATTTCGAACCAGTGAACCAAAACCAGGGTTTGAACGCTGTGTATGTGACATTAGTTCCTAGCACGGGTCTGTCTTTCTACTTCTCTCCTATCTGAAGCCGAGGAAAATCTCTCTTCTTTGAAATTAGGTATTCTCTATCCTGGGAAGCTTCTCGCCTTGCCGTGTTTGTTTCTGCTGAGCACCGAGGGTATGATCTTGCATTCTGTGAATTGTGGATCTGTATTTCCATGGTTTTTGTCGATTTGTCTGTTTTCTGTTGGGTTGAGTGTAGGGATTTCGATATTTGTTTATTAGTTGATAAACTAAGTTATTGAATCAAGAGGGATTTGTTTTCTAGTTGATGAAGATGGAAGCAGCGACGGTTCTTGGATCTACGTTGACTGTATGTAGGCTTCCCATAGGCGTTTCTAGATCTCGATTTTCGCTTTCAAATGGAAGCGATTTTATTCGCTTAAGTGCCAATTTTCGATTGATTAAGGTACGACTTAGCACTCTCTTTTTTTTATTCTCCTTGTTTTTGTGTGCTATTTTTTGCTATTGATTTTGCTATTTGTAAATCAGAAACATCGATTTTGTGGTTCTGGATTCTGGGTTTTACCAGATTTTTTAAAATTTATATATGATTGAGAGATCTCGATTTGTGCTGCTTGTACGATATTCGATTACTTGTTGGTGCGGTTGTGGTTGTGGAGAGTCGTTACCGGAGTTTCGTGGTTCTAATTATTTTGCCATCACGGCATAGAGTTATTGCAGAAATGAATGGAAGGGATAGGATACTGACGTGCTGTTCGGTTGGACGGAACTGTTTTGTTGGTTTTTTACGTTTAGCCTGAGAATACAAAAATGAATAGCAAGGGAGGTGGAATTGGGTGGAATAGATATCCTGATGGTGGTAACCCTGGGCAGGGGTGCGGCTGTGGATCTGCATGTGGCGATTGTGGTGTGGAGGAGCTGCACGCTGGTGATTGCAACTGCTATGGCTTGACTGTGATATTGTGGCGGTGATGGTTTTGCTGTTGGCTATGGTGGTGGTAGAGGCAGTGTTAATGTCACAGTGGCAAGTCACGTCTCACTTTACTCCTAGAAAATATGAATTTTATTTAAATCATATTCCATACCAATAATAAAAAACCATGTAACTATGGTAGCTTTTTGTGTTACTGAAATTGATTTTCATTATACTGTATGATTTTCCCTTCTTTTCTTTGGAATGGGAATCTTGATTCTTCACATGTTTCTATGACAAGTTTGTTTTTAAATCTAACAGGAGAACTGGGTTTTATTGAAGTATCACACAATCCTAGGTAAGTGAGGAGGCGAAAATTACCAATACTTTCCATCCAAGGTACTAACAAAATTTACAAGATCAAGCTAAACAATAAAACAAATGTTCTAAATTTACAATATGAAGGATTTCAAGACCCTGTGATTCTTCTGCTGTAGGAACTCTTCAAAAGCATTTAGATTTTTATCCCTTGAATGGATCCGAAAAATAAATTAAATGGATGAGAAATTGTGGCACTAATGAAGTGAGGGAAGAGTCTGCCTCATGAACAGGTCTAAGCAATATTTAAATTGGAAAATTGGAAACTAGTCATCAACTTTAATGATGTATTGATACTTCTTAATGTATACAAGCGACATTATTACAGAGCCTTGGGCATTAATCTTGGAAAACAATAAATTTAAGCTAAAATAGTGGAGATAGATTCATACTAGCAGCCTAATAGTCATTCTAGCTGTCTTTTGTAGCATCAGCATCACCCTTATGGAGGATCCCAAAATCTAAGTGATGTTGATGCATGCCATGAACTTTCTGCTTGCATCTAGAATTGTGAACCTGCAGTATGTTGTCAATCACTGTAGATGAATCTTAGTTTCCACATATGCCATTGGATGGATGGATGGATGGATGGATTACATCTTAGTGCCAGATTAAGCCTGTCATTAGTAAACGTGGACATGGTTTGTGTGTTAGGGTTCTGGGGTTTTGAATGTGGATTTGGGTTGGAAACTAGTGGCAATGATGGGCTGACAAGGGAGAGGATTCAGAATTTTCTAGTCAGTTTAAATTTGAAAAGTAAGAATAGTGGAGATACAGTTTAGGTATAATAACCCAGGTAATCCATCTGGGGTTTGTGAGAAATCTACTCATACAACTATGAAATTCACACAGCCAGAATCATAAATAGATTTATGGAAATTTTCTTTGACTATTCCCCTTCTGAAATATGAGAGATTATGTGCCCTTATATATAGAGAAAGTGTCTCTTCAGGACTTAGCTTTCCAAATTCTAGTGGGATTCAACTAAAAACACAAGCAAATAGATAATTTGGCTTGTACACTTGTAAGCAAAAAACTTCCTACCTGGAATTGAAGGCCTCATAAAAACATTTTAGACAAAAATAGAAACAAAAATAACTTAAAAAGTAAAAACCGAAAAATTTTGGGTCTACCTAGCAGGGAAATTTTTCTTCTGCAAATCGACATTGTTTTCCTTCATTATTGATCTTGATTTTGCATCATTTTTCTCTGGCTTGCAAGCATCTTAGTCTAGCGAATCTGCAGATTGAATAAAGAACATATAAAATCATCTGCTGTGATCCGTGTGGAATTTGATGCCTTGTCATTTCACTAATAATTTGTGGAATCCTCTATGATGAGTAGAGACAACTTGGTGATCAAAGACATCCTTCCATTTTATACTTTACTTTAGGAACTGTAATTAGTTGATGATCCTTCTCGTTGGTTTAATGTCTGTGATATAGTATTAAATCTTCTACATTTAAAGACATCACTCATGCCCTTATCATCTGTGGGTATATGTCTTTCTGCATAAAAACAATATTCTCCTTGTATACCTTATATGCTTCAATGAAATTGGATTGAATTTGACATGGTTATCGGTGGTGCCCCCTTCCACTAAAAAATCTGTCTTCAGGGAATGAAGTTGTAGCTTTTTCTGCCCAAAGGGTCTCAAAAATCTCTGGGGGAAAACTTCACTGCGTGATGCTTTGTTGATTTTTCTTGTAGAATTTTTCATATGCTTGCAAGCTAGTGTTTGGATGAATATTACCCTTTTGATTGAAATATGCAGCAAGCTTCACCAACTTCTTATTCAATGCAGGACATTCGGAGAACGGTGCCCCAGGGCAAGAGGTCTGTTGTAATTAAAGCATCTTCATCCTCTGACTCAGAAGGGTCAACTGGTCATATTGCTCCACTTCAATTACAATCCCCTGTTGGACAGTTTCTATCTCAAATTTTGGTAAGCCACCCACACCTTGTACCTGCCGCAGTTGATCAGCAGCTTGAACAACTGCAGACAGACCGAAATGCCGAGAAAGAAGAGGAAAATCCATCTGTTTCATTTACCGATCTAGTCTTGTACAGGTTAGCAATGCAGATAATGATTTTTTTATTTTTTGGGGGGTGCAAAGACAGATTGATCTTTAGTAGATGTTTCAATAGTTTTTGATGCATTGGTTATATCATTAGGAGAATAGCAGAGGTGAAGGCTAATGAAAGGAGGAAAGTTCTTGAAGAAATCTTGTACGCATTAGTTGTGCAAAAATTCATGGATGCTGATGTTTCGTTGATTCCCTCTGTTTCTCCATCTTCATCTGATCCTTCTGGAAGAGTTGACTCATGGCCAAACCAAGATGTGAAGCTTGAGCAGCTTCACTCCCCGGAAGCCAACGAGATGATTCAAAACCATCTTGCTCTAGTTCTTGGGCATCGTTTGGGAGATTCGACCTCAGTAGCCCAGATTAGCAAACTCAGAGTTGGTCAATTATATGCTGCGTCAGTGATGTATGGTTACTTCCTCAATCGAGTGGACCAGAGGTTTCAGCTGGAAAAGGCCATGAAAATACTTCCTCTAGGAATGCATCAAAGAGAAAATAGTGCTGAGCAAGCCGTGGGAGAGGCTGTAGGATCCAGTGTTGGTGATGATAGTCTGAAGAGTGCTGAGTCGCATCAAGAGGTCTCATTTCCTAGTGGTATTAGCCCTGGGGGTTTCGCCAATGGGTTAAAGCCATCCCGTTTACGGAGCTATGTGATGTCATTTGATGCTGAAACGCTTCAGATGTATGCAACCATTAGATCGAAAGAGGCTGTAACCATCGTTGAAAAGCACACTGAGGCACTGTTTGGCAGACCAGAAGTAGTCATAACACCTCAGGGAACCATAGATTCTTCAAAGGATGAACTAATCAAGATTGGCTTTAGCGGGTTGAAGAGGCTTGTCTTGGAGGCTGTCACATTTGGTTCTTTCCTCTGGGATGTTGAGAGTTATGTCGACTCGAGGTACCGTTTTGTCACAAACTAGGTCTTTCTCCATCATGGCCATGGCAGTAGAGCTTACCAACATAGAACAACTGCCTGCACACGCAATGCGAATTCCATGTCCTTGGCACTACAAATTTGGTGTAAATAACTTTGTTGCTTTTTCCTTAATCAAATACAAGATTGTTGATTATTCCTTATCATCTTTGGTGGATCCTGTCATTTATTAGGAATAATGTTCTACTTAGATGTGTGTATTTGATGTTTTAATCTTACCCGTTAATATCTGTTTATTATTCCTTCCTCAGCCAATGTCAAACTTTGAGCCACCACTAGCCCAGTAACTCTGATTATTATAGCCAATGTCACGAACTAGGTCTTCCTACCGTTGTCTACAAAAAGAGAGAGAGACAAACTATAGGCTTTGTAAATATGAAAATTTCTATTTCACTGATGTAATTTTGTGACGTTAGTATGCTGGAATTTCATATTGTTATTTTTATATTTTGGGTCTTTCAAGTTAATTTATTTCCTAATTAATTCGAAAGTTGGGTACCTAAATATGAAACTTAAATTTTATGTTTTGATTGTTTATAGAAAATTTTATGAATAAAGATTTTATATTTATAGAGTATTGTTTAAAATCGATACTTTCTCCGTCAAGCCGCTAAGAATTCCTTAACGTGCCGTTTACAGTACAAAATGTTGGCCGAGGTGATTTTATGAATATTAACTTGTAGCTGCTGGTAATATTTTTTCTTATATTTAAAATAACATCTTAGATTTTGGTAACCAAAATTACCATGCTTTTTTTTTTTTATTTCAATAAATTGGCTAATATATATTATCATCAAACCCTAATAACATAATAATTTTTAATACCGTGATAAAATCTTAATATATCGCTGTAATTTGTCATATATTGATCAATATGTTGCTATTAGGTTGTAATTCGTAGAAAATATTTTGCTTTTATTTTTATTTATTCATATCATATATTTTAACATCTCTGGAGGAAGCCCTTTCAGTGCTTTACTGGTCTATGAAAGATGAGAACTTGTGGTAGGGAGAGTCTTTATAAGAGGAAGAGCTTCACCATTGGCAAAAACAAGAAAGCTGCACACAATGTCTAACTGGCCGATGATGTTCTTACTGATAGTCACATATAGAAATCATCCCCAATGTGTTACGATTGTCATTTCATCGAGCAGTCATGTCCAACTTGTTGGTACACATTGTTTTGTCCAGACTGAATGAATTGGCCATCACAAATTCATTCTTTAATGTTTAAAAATGAAGAATTTTCTACTCTAAATTCTCTAATTTCTGCCAACAGCATTGATCTTGCACCAATGGTTATGTCCTATCATCCTACACAAAATGCCATTCAAATGGCAAGGTGGGGCTGCTTAGAGGTACTCCATCTATGCAAAACCTCGCCATGAACGTCGTAGAACAGGATCTGTAGTGCGTTCTGCCACAACTGCACTGACATAAAACCTTGACCGTCGTAGAAGAACTTCAAATTGTCCCTGTTCAATCCTTTAGTATCACCCCTCCATGCTTTTGATCCTGCTCCACTAGTGAAAAATTGAATGCCGCTGTAGACATTGCAAAAACGGGTTTATTGTTAGGGTCATCATTGTTATTCTGAACAGAAACTTCTTTAAGATGATCAAGCAATAATACAGGCTGTCAAGTGGACAAGTTGCATTAGGGTCCTTTTTTTTTATCTTCATTCAAATGTCTAATGATAAGGATTTCATCATGATAACTTAAATGGCTCAAATTATAAGTTGGAGGATTTTATCAACTCTTGATATGGACAAACTATTGTTGTACTTAGGGCGTGTAGCGGAAAACCAAAGCAAAATCTTAAATTTCAATTCAAGTTCCAGCATTTGACGGAACCTCATAACAGTTCCACCACCACATAAGGTAGATTTCGCCAATGATGGATCATAATTAGCAAAAGTGGAAGGTAGAATTTCACTTTTGCACGTAACAAATCTATGACAATGCTAAGCAAAGAAAACAGGTCAATTTTTTATAAATATATTACAACTTTTAAGTAGGCCTTACTTTAATAGCATCGACGGCATTGGTAATATATATTGTAGGCAAAGAGATAAGTATTTATATTCAAGAACTGTAAAATCGGCTATACAAGAATCAAATAAGGAAAATAGATAAACAAATGAGATTATAAGAATTAAAGTTTTATGTAAGTATTCAGCCAGTAGCAAAAAAAATTAAAAAAAATATATGAATAAAGCGATGAAATGTCAGACTTTTGCTTCTGCTTCTGACATTTCACAAAACTCAGTTCTGCTACGCTTCCATCTTATAAGGTGATGGTAAACGAAATTCTGTTTCCTGGAGAAGACAATCCCATCCCTAGTGGCACCTATAACTGGTTGTTACATAGTTAGCTCAACCCATTGTCTATTATATGATCAGTTTGTGTTTTCTCTAGCAAATTAGCAGTTCAGGTTATCTCAAAAAAGACAAGCCCTCAAACAGGTCAAAGCTAACTGCCTGACCAACTTGGTTAGGCCATTCGTCCTAAAATTCATACTAAACGAAGTCTTTTAATATAGGCCAGTATCTCAGGCTCTTATGACCACCCTCACACAAACAAACTTTGTTTATTACTATCAGCAGATTCCGTACTGACTTTGAAGGGGTCATCCCTAGGCCAAGCTAGGGGCCTCATGATCTTCTGACTTTTTAAATCAGCTATTGGCATCCACATCACCATAAGTAATGTCTCACTCCGACAAATTCAATTAGGCACACATATCTCAGCAAAAAATCAAGCTCATTTTAAGGGAGTAATAGTTAACGAGGAGCCAAGAGAGGGGGAAGGTGCTCATAGGAGTTAAGAGTTTGCCCGGTTCCTGTAAAACCTATAATTATCCACGATTAAGACCCAGCTTATTATATCGTTTACCTAGTTATTCTGAACCGAAGAAATAGTAGATAACTGAATCATCATTGTTTACCTGCTTTGGTCACTGATGTGTTCCAGGCAATGGTCATGTCCATTCAGGTAAAAATCAACATTGTTGTCCTGATATGGCATAATGTGATTAGTCAACAGCAGAAATATCATAAAGTATTATAGACTTACCGTTTAAGAGTTAACAGTGATTGTTTTCAGACACTCATTCTAACATTGGAGCCTATCTATCCTTTTATTTTTGTATAGGCCACTGTATGGATGAATAAATGGAGTCACATCATCTGAGGATGTCGAAAGGGTGTCTTCTTAATGTTTCTATAATATTAATATGCATCCACAATTACCTGAAGGATTGGAAGAAGCTGCTCCACAAGTTCTGTTGTGTCACCATGATGCCCAACACTTCTTATAGCATGGTGACCCACAACAATTTTCCAGTTCGCAGTTGATTCCCTCAAAACAGTCTCTAAATCCTACAAGCATCAGTCATAGGAAAGTAAATTTTAAGAAAAGGGTAAATATTCATCCACTCGATAAAGGAAAATGCTAAAAATTCTTTTGAAGATGAGGTAGAACGATGTTTTGTGATTAAACATCCAATAGAATTTTCCCCAATGGCATTTCAACTTAATTCTAAGAATAAAATTGAAACTGAAAAAAATACCATTAAGAGGTTTCCAATGTAAGCCTTTCGAGAGGATATGCCTCGCCAATCATAAGTATGACCCTCAGGATCATTGAAGTACATATCGACAAAAGGAGTTGTGTCAACAAAGAAAATTTCAGCAATTTCTATACAAGTGAATCAAAGAAGAAAACGTTAGATTAAAAAATAACAGAAGCTTTAAAAAGGCATAAGAGCAAGCCTTATGAGATGCAAAGAGAGCATGTATTTCACCTGCATTGACAATGAAAGATCTTAAGCATAGCCATCTGCTGTCAATTTTCCTAAGGACTGGACTCAATTGTGCCTCTACATCTCCTCTATAATCATGATTGCCTAAAACTGCATTAGAATTCATATTAGTATTATCAGAAATGTTATATGTTCACTTAATCAAATTGGAAATGTAAATATTGGCAACAGAACATGGATAATTAGTTGATAGTTCTCTTGTTGGAAAACTTGCCACTGTACCACTGCCTTTGCAGGCTCATTGCCGTATATATTTTTGTGAAGGACTCTTCAAATGCTGTGTCGTGTTCACCCATCAATCCATCATCGTAGAAGTTATCCCCAGTTGAAATTATAAAATCGACGTCTAGATTTTCTCCAATTCTTCCCATCTACACAGCAGAAAGAGAGGCAGTGTAAACAACTTCCTATCTAGACATTATTCATTATTCCAAAAACAAGGGAGAGAGTATGGATTTAGGGGTATTTAATTCAAGCTCATACAGATCTCCTAAACAAATAAATCTATCAAAAAAGAGGGAGAAGCAAGTGTCAGCTAGGTGAAATCTCCTGGTGCCATTCCGAAGTATCATACCATTTGGACAAAACAACATCATATAAAAATTTTGGAATAATATATTTTCATGCTAGCAATTTTCATTTTCAAAAATAAAAATACAATTTGGCAGACGTGCAGGTTGTTTAGAAGGGTAAATTGACATCACTGAAATATAAAGAAAATGATAAATATAATTTTAACATCTGTTATTTTTTTAAAAAAATGACACGATAAAGATAAAAAACTATCCCATTGAAAAAAGAAATTAAAACATAATATATTAAAATAAGGGAGAACTCTCATTTGATAAAGGATAACTGTGAAAGATTATTGTTTTTTTTTTCTTTTGTTTGGAAAAAGTAAGTGATGTACCACCTTTTTTTTTATTTATATTTTCACACCCTTGTCACTTTTTAAAAATTAAATTTTACTAGCTTTCAAGCAATTAATTAGTTTTTTCGAATTGCGAATTCCTGGAAAGGAGAGATGTAGAAGGTGTGAGATTGGTTTCATTGATAAATGAAAATATAATAATCAATACCTAGGAAAATAAATAAAGATATAATAATCAATTCCTAGGAAAATAGTGGTTTAGCATTCTCAATTGTTTTCATTTATAGTATTTTCTTATACTAATCCCAACATTTCTAAAAACATCTCTATGAGGTAGAGGTACTAAGTCCGCTATGGTTTGGATCTTTAGTGGGTTTATTGATAGAAATTGATCATTTCTTAATGAATGCTCACCTCATCGTGCCCTTTTATGTTACATCATTATGGTAGTGATTTAGCAACATGCTAGATTTTTTAGTGTGGCACAAACACTAGAACTTATGCTGAAAGTAGAAGAACTATTAAAATTGTGCAAGACTTTCGCAAGGATTTATACACAAAGAACTGACAAACCTCTTCGTTCTTATAACACATGAGACTTGATTCCCTAATTTATCATTGTGTACTTTAATTTTCCCCTATGAAAATAGAAATATGGACAAATTATTATTCAACCCTTATTTATTATGTTCAAAACTGTTTTAAAATCATCTTTAATGACCCTTTGGATACCTTTAGATAACAAAATATCTATTTATTTATCTATTTTTATGTAAACTATTCAGTATGTATAGATGGATAAGAAGTTAAATCATTAATGATGTTTAAAAAGAGAATCAAGGCCCTCCTTTTCTCAAAGGAAGAGTGCACTATTTTCTAAATTATAACAGTCCATTTTAAAATAATTATCATTCAACACTTGTAATTCCAAATTAATTAAATTCTGAGAATAAAAAATTTTAAAATAAAAAAATAGATGAAGGTTGGCTCTCCCTTTTCCTAATCTGAGATATTCTCTAAAATCACATGTATTGTATTTGGTATAATCAAAAGGACAATAATCTCTAATTCCTGACATTCACTTTTTGGACTCTCTATTACTCATTCAAAAAAGACAACTCATAGTATAATGAAATTAGTTTAAATTAAATTGAAAACTGAAGTATATTAGAAAAGTTTTCACATTATTTTCCCTACGAGAGAAAGAAGTATTTGATGTCTTTTAACAAAACTAGGACTAATAAAATAAAACTAAGGTTTCAATATTGTTGTTTTATTAGGTAAATTAGTATATTTTATCATAATAATACGATTGTTCCTAAGTAAACCAAAATAAAAATCACGGTGAGTTACCTTTCCTTTTGGTACTTATTTTTTTCTATTTAAAATTATATGTTATTCATTGACCTTGATTAAGAAAACGAAAAGTTAACATCATCGCATTCTGTGTTACATCTTAAATTTGGGGGAAATTTTCCTTTAGCAAACGTTTGGATTGGACCAAAACTACCAAATCCAACGCCAGGGGTAGTCGAATTTTCATCCCAACGACCAGACAACATAAATTTTTTGGGGGCGAAATTTGCAGTAGTTTGACAGGCCTTAACTTATGTAACAAATAGAAATTGAGAGGTACAGAAAATTAACCTGAAAAGCAACTTGAGATTGGTTGAAGGCTCCTCTCCTTCCCCAATCTCCAACTACCAGAAAGATAAGGGATCCATCTCGTCTGTGTGGTGAGTGTTCAAATCTCTCCAGTTCTGCAGTTACAACAACCAGACACATGCCAAAGCTCATTGCCAGAATGATTAGAAAGGGAACATCGGCCTTGGAACGAAAATCCGCCATAAGAGCACACGGAATTCGAGAGAGGGAGAGACAATATTCAAAATTTGCTTAGTTCTTGGGATTGTATGCTTTGTTTCTGAATTCTAAATTTTCAGCCAACCACATTTTAAACGGTGGACTCCTTTATCTTCTTCTGCACAGGGACGAAACAGCTGTTACTAACACGAGGCCAGGCGCCAACTCGTGAGTCCGGAAATGGTGGTCCGAATATTCGAACGTGAAGATTCGATCGCATATTCGCATATTCTCATCAGGTGCGCCTCCCTCTCCGCTTCTCTCCTCCCCCTTCTCCATTTATTTGACCGTCATCTGA
>JAODPA010038264.1:0-12123 GCA_025585075.1 Nepenthes mirabilis | reverse complement strand
TGGTGTTAAATCCCAATAGGTTTTACATTGGTTTTTTGGGTTTCTAACATCTGAGTTAAATGTTAATTGATTGAAAAAAAATAGTAGTAATTATTGATATAGAAATGTGTCATGAAGAGAAGAGATTTCTACAATTAGATGGTCACATTTTGAATTTAAAAAATGCTGCAACATCAGCAGTAGTAGCATTTGTAGGCCATGAACCATCGAGGCTACAACACAAATAGCAACTGAAGAATGAAAGATGTTGATATGGATGAACAGAAACAACATGTGGAAAGCTAACTAATTGGCAGCATAGAACAACAGTACAATCCAGTAAAACCAGAAGCACTAGCCGAGTTACTCCCCATCAACAATAGATTATGCAGTAGCTGTTGGGAGTCACTCTCGTGTGAAAGTTCTTGTAACCGGAGGACTTGGACGGAGCATGTGTGTGCTAATATACTCAGGATAAATAGAAAAAATTTCGGTCAATTATGTTGACCGGTACCTTCTGGATGGGCAACAGTGACTGGTCAACGTATTGACCGGTTGAGGTCGTGAGCTGCACAGCATTGTTGAAGGATCTCAGAAGGACAACTCTGACAGTTAACGGGATGTTGACCGGCTAAGAAGAGAAAATGGTCAATAGGGTTAACCGGCTGGATATAGAAGTTCTGAATGATTATCATGTCTCAAAAGGTGTACAGTTGACCTACCTGATTGGGTTGTTGGAAGACATCTTTCTTGGGACAAAAATGGATTAGTCTGCAGGGGTAGACATGCGTCGTCTGCTGTAGGATAGGGCGTGCGCATGCATACATGCAAAGATTAGAAATTGTACGCCAACCACCAAGTTGAGCTATGGTTGCTTATATTGTTGGAAGGCGTGTGCATATATATGTATATACATACTCACTACTAATGGTGGGAGATAAGTGAGAAAGTAGAGAGAAAATAGAGGAGATAAATTGTAAAAGAAAGAAAACAGTAAGTAAAAACAAAGTGTTGAAGTTCTTTGTTCACTTTTACTCTGTTCTTATTTTTTCGTCTCCTGTGGTTTGTATAACCAATATCTCATACTTAGCAATTTTATAGTAGACTTGGTGTCCCGTAATTTTTTTCTTATTTCAGAAGGGTTTTTCTCGTAAAATATTTAGTGTTCATTTCTCTTCTCCTACTTTTACTTCACTGTGTGTGCGTGTATTATTCCTGTGCCTTTGATAGACAGCTATCCATTCCGGCCAATAAATAGTATCAGAGAGAACGGTTGAGAACTCCGTCTGAATTGCGTCATCATCTTCAAAGAACTTGCCGTTTAGCGTGGAATAATTCAATAGGTAAGGTAACTTTATCCTCTATCAAGAGAGGGTGAAGAACATCCTGATCAAAGAAGGAACAATAAAAGTACCGAAGAAGAAGGAAGATAAGTCAAAAAACTTATTTGTGGAGGACTAGCAAGATAGACGAGACCTTGCCAATTACACTATTAAGTTATGCTTGGCAGACAATATGCTCCAGTAGGTCATTGGCCTGACTGATCCGACGGAGGTTAGGGAGAAGTTAAAGAGCCAATATAAGTCTAAATCCTTGACAACCAGGCTGCATATAAAGAAACAAATCTATGGTATGTGGTTGTTAGAAGGTGGCAGCTTTAAGAAGCATTTTGACGAATTTAATCGAATCATTATGCAAATGTCAGCCATTGATGAAGAAATTAATAAGGAGGACAAGACGCTGGTACTGCTAGCTTCTCTGCTGACCTCAAATGATCACATCGTCACTACCTTACTGTTTGGGAAAGATACGCTGAAGTTAGACGAGGTAATTACTTCCTTACTTATGAATGAGTTAAGGCGATCACAAGGAGCCTCAATGTTTTTGCATAGTGAAGTGCTTGTGACCAAGTCCAGGGGAAGGAGTAGAGAGCGCAGCTAGAAGTCTAGAGAGAAAGGACACAATAAATCTCGGTCAAGGTATCAAAACCTTAAGTGTCATTATTGTGGTAAAAAGAGTCATATCAAGAAGTAATACTTCAAATAAAAACGTGAGAACGTGAAAAAGGAGAAAGGAGAAAGGAGAAAAGGGACGAGGTGAGGACAAGTCCTCGGTCTCGGTGGTCACAGGAGGCGATCTCCTGTTGACGTGTGAAGAGAACGTGACAAACCTGACGGATGAGGAGTCCAGCTGGGTGATTAATTCTAGTTCCACATTGCATGTCATGTCTAGAAGGGGATTGTTCACATCCTACACTCCAAGAGATTTTGGAGGGATAAGGACGGGTAATGAAGGAACATCTCAAATTATTGGTAAGGGTGACATTGTACGGGTTATCAATAATGGGACGAAACTATTGTTAAAAGATGTTCGACATGTCCCCGACATCCGTCTCAATATCATCTCAGCTGACCAGCTGAATGATAAAGGTTATTGTAACATCTTCTATGAAGGTGAGTGAAAATTGACCAAAGGATCTCTAGTGTTGGCAAGAGGAAAAAAGAGTTCCAGCCTATACATGATGAAGGCATCCGTAACGGTTAGAGACGTAAATGCCCCAATCAGTAAGGAGTCTGAGAACTTATAGACAAGAGATTAGGCCACATGAGTGAACGTGGACTGTATCATCTGACCAGGAAAGGCCTTATCTCCGAAGTAAAGGAGGATGGACAAAGGATGTGCCCTCACTGCTTGGCTGGCAGACAAAGGAGAGTCTCATTTCATGGAGACTTATCCGCACCAAAGGTAAAACTGCTTGATCTCGTCCATACAGATGTGTGTGGACCATCCAAAGAGAAGTTGTTTGGTAGAGCAGAATACTTCATTTCTTTTATTAATGATTGTTCCAGAAAATTATGGGTTTACCCACTGAAAATCAAGGACCAGGTTGTCGATATATTTGAGCACTTTCATGCTCTCGTTGAGCGTCAGACGAAAAAAAAAATGAAGGCCGTCCGAAATGATAATGGTAGCAAATACATAGGGCCTTTTGATGCATATTATTGGTCACTGGTATTAGGTATCAGAAAATACCACCAAAGACGCTACAAATGAATGTAGTAACTGAGCGGATGAACCGCACATTTCTAGAAAGAGTACGATGCATGCTTTCCGAATCTAAGCTTCCTGCACACTTTTGAGCCAAAGCACTGAAGATGGCGACTTACATTATAAATAGGTTGCCCAATAAACTCTTGAAGGGTGAAGTGCGGGAGAAAATATCGTCGGAAAAGAAGGCATCCTATAATCATCTATGAGTGTTTGGATATAAAGTCTTTGTTCATATCCCAAGAGATGAAAGGACAAAGTTGAATCAAAAAATGATGCAGTGTGTCTTTCTGGGCTATAGAAAAGATGAGTTGGGTTACAAATTTTATAATCTAGTTGGGAGAAGACTTATCCGGTTAATGGACATAACATTTGTTGAAAATGAAATGATCGAGGATATTGGCAGGAATGCCAAGTGTGATGTTGAGTAGACGGACAAAATAAGTGTTAAAATTTTCCGTCCGATATCCCTAGAAGATGAGGACAATGGTCTTAAGGTGGCTGAGGATAATGGTGAGGCGATCATGACACCTGATGAAGACCAGGATGAAGTCATCTCTCAACCGGCCAAGGATGTGCCTGTCAGATGATCCTCACGAAACAGACGGCCGTCCGTCTGTCTGTCACTTAGTAAATATATTATGCTCACTGATGTCAGAGAGTCTAAAACTTATGAAGAGGTTATGGAGGATGAAAGTAAGAAGAAATGACTGAAAGTCATCAACGATGAAATGAGTTTTTTGTATGAGAATCACACCTTTAATTTAGCCAAACTTCCTAAGGGGAAGAGAGCTCTAAAGAACAAATGGGTCTTCTAGTTAAAAACGGAAGAGAATACCATAAACTAAAGTATAAGGTACAGCTAGTGGTGAAAGATTTCAATCAACGGAAGGGAATCAATTTCGATAAGATTTTTGCTCCTATGGTAAAGATGTCTTCTATAAGGGTTGTGCTCAACTTAGCGGCCACCTGAAATCTGAGAGTGGAGCAGATGGATGTCTAGACGGCTTTTCTCCGTGGTGAACTAGAAGAAGAAATTTATATAGAACAATTGGAAGGGTTTAAGGTTAAAGGGAAGGAGCGACTAGTCTTTCGTCTAAGAAATAACCTATATGCGTTGAAAAAGGCTTCAAGACAGTGGTACAAGAAGTTTGAGTCAGTTATGATTAGTTAAGGATACGGGCGAACTATTTGTGATCACTATGTTTTCATACAAAGGTTTTTCGAAGACGATTTGTTATCATTCTTCTTTACGTGGACAACATGTTGATCGTTGCACAAAGTAGTGCTCGGATAAAGAAGTTGAAGAGCAACTTCGGCAATCTTTTGCCATGAAAGACTTCGGACCGGCAAAGCAGATTCTTAGTGTTAGAATCATTTGTGATCGGGAGGTAGGAAGACTTTGGTTGTCTCAAGAAAACTATATTGAAAAAATACTCTTACGATTCAACATAGATAAGTCTAAGTCTGTCAGCACTCCACTTGCAAACCACAAAAGGCTGAGTAGTTGCCAGTATCCATCCTCGAACGAAGAGAAGCCATACATGAGAGGCATTCCTTACTCCTCAGCTGTATGGAGCCTGATGTATGCCCTGGTATTCACAAGGTCGGATATAGTACATGCTGTTGGCGTAGCCAATCTGTTTCTATCTAACCTAAGAAAGGAGCATTAGTCCGTGGTGAAATTGATCATGAGATACATCTGAGGAACTTCTAAGAGGTGCTTGTATCTTGGAAGTGATGAGCCTTAGTTGGTGGGCTACTCGGATGCTGATATGGCTACAAACGTTAACAGTCGCAAGTCCACTTTAAGATACTTAGTAAAATTTACTGGAGGTGCAGTTTCCTGACAATCTAAGCTGTAGAAATGCGTCACCCTCTCCACTACTGAATCTGAGTATATTATCGTGACATAAGCTTGTAAAGAGATTGTGACGGAACGGATTTTTTTTTTTTTTGTCCTCAAAGCTTCCGTCAAATAGAAACACAATTGAAAACCCAGACTAAACCAATTAGGTGCAACACAGGATCACAGATGCCATCTAGGACCCATACTCTTTTAACCATAATAAATATAGTGGAAGTTTTTCTAACATTAGCGGAAGCATTCATATTCATTCCAAAATATTCATTTCCAAGTACATAGCCAAAATATTTAACCATAAAAGTCCATCAAGTTATTACAATAATATTTCTCCAAAATAAGCTTCCGAGGTCTTTAATCCTTCAGACAAACCCTAGTCACTCCAGCTCGTCAGGTACAAGCTCTAAAGCCTCATCTGTAGGGGGAAAACATAAAACAGTGAGTCGAGATCTAGCAAGATACATGCATATGAGTAGTAAAACAATGATGCAGAACGGTCATGTAACTGTGCATAAACAGAACGGTTAATCAAAATGCAGTCTAAGAAAAATAGAGAAAGCATACCTTGACAGTACTATATTTCAGAAAACGGTAATCGGTACAGTAAACGGTAAATAGTAACATAACATATCGATAATCGGTACGATAAACGGTGAACAGAACATATCATATCAGTAACAGTATTTCATATTCGATAATCGGTACTTCATATTCGGTAATCGGTACGGTAACATAACATATCAGTAAAACAGTAAACGGTACTTCATTTCATATCGGTACGGACCCTGCCAGTATACCCTACTAGCTGAGGGGGCGAATAATCGAGGATAGATTGTGTTCACTCCACACAATCTAAGGCCGGTAACTGTCATGTGGGTATCCCATCTCATGGGATTGGTATGGTATGCCACTCGAAGGTAGGCCGGTAACGGTATCCCTCACGGGATCGGTACGATATGCCACTCAAAGGTAGGCCGGTAACGGTAGTTCCCTCTGTCCATAACGCCCCGAGGGCAGGGCGGACCACAAATAACTCTATGGACAGAGTTATCCTCGATTACCACCGAAAAGTTCTAAGGCATGTCGGAGAACCTATCTGGACTGTAGTCAGTCCCGGGTCTTAAAATAACATGAACACTTCTTTTCTTGGAAAGCCATTTTCAGTAAGCCGTAGTTCATTTTCTGTACGAAATCGGAGTTCAATTTTCAATACAAGTCGGAGTTCATTTTCACGTTAAGGACGGAGCTTTCTTTTTTTTCATGTGCAAAACCGGAGTTCGTTTTTCATTTAAGCCGGAGTTCCTTTTTTGACAGAAAAAGCCGGAGTTCATTTCACGTTAAGGACGGAGCTCTTTTTCGTGTTCAAAGCCAAAGTTCATTTTTCTTTAAGGACAGAACTCTTTTGCAAAAGCCGGAGCCCAAAGCCGAAGTTCATTTTTCATTAAGGACGGAGCTCTTTTTCATGTACAAAATCGGAGTTCAGTTAAGGACGGAGTTCTTTTCTTAAAAGCCGGAGTTACTTCTTTATTAAAGGCGGAGTGCTTTTTCTGAAAAGCTGGAGCTCATTACAATCCGAAGTTTATTTTTTTCTTAAAGGACGGAGTACTTTTAAAAGGCAAGGTTTCATAAATCTGGAGTGCTATACATTCAAAGGACGGACTACTTTTCACTAACGGGACGGAGTGCTTTTTACTCAAAGGACGGAGTGCATTTTACAATCAGGACGGAGTGCTTTTTCCAATCAGGACGGAGTTCATTTCTCAAAAGCCGAAATTCATTTCTCGTTAAGGCGAGAGTTCTTTTTGGACAGAGTGCGATTTGGGGTGCCTTTTGGACGGAGTGCTTTTAAAAGCCGAAGTTCATCTTCCTCAAGGGACGCAGTCTATTTCACATTAAAGGCGGATGTCATTTTAAGGACGGAGTTCTTTTCTCAGGGGACGGAGCTTATTTTCTCAAGGCCGGAGCTCATTTTACTATCATGACGGAGTGCATTTTCATTAAAAGGGACGGAGCTCATTTCTCAAAGCCGGATCTCATTTTCTATTACGAAGCCGGAGTTCTTTCTTTTATTGCGTAAACTCAAAGCCGGAGTTCATGAAATCCGGAGTTCATTTAAAGGACGGAGTTCTTTTTCTGAAACGGACGGAGTTCATTTTCAGTTTTAGTTCAAAGTCAGAATTGCAAGCCGGAGTTCATTTTCAATTTTAGTTCAAAGTCATAACCACATGCTGGAGTTCATTTTCAGTTTCAGTTCAAAGTTAGAATACAAGCGGGAGTTCCTTTTTAATACGAAGCTGTAGTTTATTTTGGGTTGAGGCCGGGGTCCATTTTTCAGTACAAAGCCGGTTTCATATGACATGCCAAATGCCGGTTCGTTTCACATGTCAAATGCCAGTTGTAATGTTTGGTTTGGATTTCATGTAAGTCCAGAATGTAGGAAAACAGGCGTCATGAATTTCAGAATAGATTCAAACTAAAACTGAAAACGTGTTAACGTCCGATTACTTGTAGCAAAACAGGGTGCAGTATAATTGCTAATGAACTGAAAACTGAAGTTAAAAACGGCGTCCGAAGTACACTTGCCTGACTAGCTGACTCAATTTTCCTTCCCTACTTGCCTGACAGTTGGTTTCTCCTTAGCGTCCTCCTTCACTCCCTCCTTACTGCTTGCGTTTTGCCTTTTGCCAAACGCAGTCACACGCTGGGTTTATATAGAGGAGGGGTTTGGTGGGGTAAGTAGGGTAGGTGACTTACTTTGGTACTTGTTTGCAGACGGTAGGTGGACTAACTAGATTAGTTCACCCACTCCATTTGGTCGCCGCCTAGTTGGATTCTAACTAAATCCCACAGTTTATTCTTTGTTTATCCGGTCAACTCTCCAATTCTCGTCAAGATCTTCGAATCCGGTCAACTCTTCAAATCCGGTCAACTTCTTATCATTCACTCCGTCCATTACTTTCTTATCAACTTCGGATTTATTTTCCTTCATCGACTTCAGATTTCTTCTCCGTAAATTCTACTCCGGTCTTTAAGGACACTTCGGCCTCATTTCAACAATGCACTCCAGCTTCAAAGCCACTTCGGCCTCCTCATGCTTTTCGGTCAACACGTGTTGACCGGATTATGCCTTCCTTCTTACTTTTTCGGTCAACATACGTTGACCGGATTTTGCCTTCTCCTCAACATGCCTTGACCAGAGTATTTTCGAATCCGGTCAACTTTTACTAAGTCCGGTCAACTTCTTTTCATTCACTCCGTCCATCACCGTCTCGTTAACTCCGGATTTCTTCACCTTGGCCACACAAAGCCACTCCGGACTTCAAGGCCACTTCGGCCTCCACATGCATTCTGGTCAACATGCGTTGACCGGATTATGCTTTCCTTCATACATTTCAGTCAACATGCGTTGACCAAATTCATCCTTTTCCCAACTTTCCGGTCAACATGTGTTGACTGGGCAATCCTCAATTTTTCCGGATCCCTTGATTACTTCAATCTTCCTAGATCCCTCGATCATATTGGCTCGATAATCGAGATTTTCTATATTTTAGAATTTGGGTCGCCACAGAGATGTTGTGGATAAAAAAGTTCATTAAGGAATTAAGACTTGAATAGGAAAAGTATGTAGTACTTTGTGATAGTCAAAGTATCATTCATCTCTGCAAGAACTTATTCTATTCCAGATCAAAGTATATTAATATGAGAAATCATTGGGTGAGAGACATACTTGAAGTCAGTCTACTTTCACTAAAAAAAGTTGACACTGAAAAAAGGGGATGGACATGATGATCAAGATTCTATCGAAAGGGAAGAATGAAACATGCTGCAAACTGGTTGGGCTGATGGATTCAACTTTCTCACAGTCGTGAGGAAAATTTTATTAGGAGCCACTCTTGTGTGAAAGTCCTTGTGACCGGATGACTTGGATGGAGCATATGTGTGCTACTATGCTCAGGATAAGTAGAAGGAATTCCAATCAATTATGTTGATCGGAACCTTCTAAATGGGTAATAGTGACCGGTCAACGTATTGACCGATTGAGGTCATGAGCCGCACAACATTGCTGAAGGATCTCAGACGGACAACTCCAACGGTCAACGGGGTGTTGACCGGCCAAGAAGAGAAGACGGCCAACAGGGTTGACCGGCTGGATATAGAAGTTTTGAATGATTGTCAAGTCCCAAAAGGTGCACAGTTTACCTACTTGATTGGGTAGTTGGAAGACATCTTTTTTAGGACAACAACGAATCAGTCTGCAGAGGCAGGCATGAGCCGCTTGCTGCAGGCATGAGCCGCCTACTATAGGATAGAGCATGCACATGCATATATGCAGACCTTGAAAATTGTGTACCAACACCAAGCTAAACTATGGTTGCTCATATTGCCGAAAGGTGTATCCATATATATATATATGCACACTCACTGCTAATGGTGGGAGATAAGTGAGAAAGAAGAGAGAAAATAGAGGAGAGGAAGTGTAAAAGAAAGAGAGCATTAAGTAAAAACAAAGTGTTGAAATTCTTTGTTCACTTTTACAATGTTCTTGTTTTTTTGCCTATTGTGGTTTGCGTAACCAATATCTCGTACTTAGTGATTTTATAGTGGATTTGGTGTTCCGTTATTGTTTTCTTATTTTAGAAGGGTTTTTTACGTAAAATATTTGGTGTTCATTTCTCTTCTACTACTTTCACTTCACTGTGTGTGTGTGTATTGTTCCTGTGCTTTTGATAGACCACTATCCATTCCGGCCAACAGTAGCTTCATCTTTAAAAGAAAACGGGCATTAGCATGTTACTTGCATCATCCATCCAAATGGAAATCTACATCAACAATTCGAGTTAACATTCAATTCAGTTACTGGAGATTCTTTCTTAGTTCCTTTAAATGTATTTATTCTGTATTTAATCTCTTCTATTTTCTTGAATCAATACATAGTAAAAAGGGGGGGGGGTGCTATCTAGCTAGCTAAAAATTGTGTTTGCAAAATGAATGAGATCTAATTTCTTTTCATGAAATTTTCTTCTTCTTCTTCCCTTTTCTCTGATCATCTATTATATGTTTTAGTTGGATAATATTAATGCAGATCGTCACCAAAATTTAGCCAAAAGACAACCTGTACAGAGAATCAAACAGTAAGAGAAGAGGAGAAAAAGGAAAGGGAAAGGGGAATGGGAGATCTAACAGAGGGCGTCAAGAGAGTTCTAGAGAGAAGGGAAAGAGAGAGGGATAGATAGTCGGAGAAAAGATATATATCATTATTTCTGCAAAAGCCAACCAGGCCCTTTATGCACTAAGCAAACAATATCCCTAACCACCGAACGAAACAGTGGTCCTGTAACAACCAAACGAAACTATCATAATGGGTAGTGGATGAAACAGTGGCCCTGTAACAACCAAACGAAACTATCAGAATGGGTAATTAAATGTATATCAGCATATAGAGATATTGATGCTAACCGAACAAGTGGTCTTAACAGAAATAACTGAAAATAATAAATGCATATTTTTGATTAGTAGATATTTAAATGTAGTCTAGAAATTTGCGTGGTCGTCAAGTCAGCCGTGCCCCCCGTCGAACACGCAACGAATTGGTTGGCGTTGTGGTATCTGAATTAACTAGGCCTGTAACATTTTTGCCCTAATAAAAAAGAACCTTATCTTCAATATTGAATGTGGGATAATCCTAGATAAACTCCATAGCTGGCTCCCAAGTGACCTTGGCAGGGGAGTGGGATTCCCACTGTACCAGTAACCGAGGGAGGAATTTACCATGCTGCAGCACCTTCCAGACACCCAGGACCAGTTTAGGAAACAGGAGAGGCTGGGAGCCGTGTGCTTCGGTAGGCAGAGCAGTGCACTGGTTAGCCGGGTTGCCATGATATTTTTCTAACAGTGAGACATGAAAGACATTATGGATTTTGGTATAAGCTGGAAGATGCAGCCTATAGGCAACGGGCCCGATCTGTTCGTTGATGCTGAAAATGCTGTAATAACATTTAACTAGTTTATTGTTCTACCAATGTACCACAGTGGATTGGCGATAAGGATGTAGTTTGACAAAAATCCAATCGCCGACCTAGAATTCACAATTTGTTCTATAAGTATCACTCTGATTTTTCATATGTAATTGGGAGCGCTAGGGGTTATTCTTGAGGGTGGTAAGGACATGAGAGCGATCAATTAACAGTTTGTCAACGGAGGCAATCGAGGAGGAGCCCCGCACATAATCAGTTAATGTCGGAGGTGTCTTTCCATAGACAGCTTCAAAGGGGGTCATTTGAATGGCGGAATGCCAAGCTGTGTTGTAACTCCATTCCATCCACGACAGACATTTGACCTAGGTTGAAGGATTGTCAAGCTACAAAACAACGTAAATAATCTTCCAAGAAGTGATTTAGTACCTTGGTTTGTCCATCGGTTTGTGGGTGATGGGAACTATTAGTGGTAGCGTGGTACACTGCGACTTAAAAAGTTCTCATCAGAATATGCTCATAAAAATGGGATCTCGATGAGAAATGATGTTGGCTGAAAACCCATGCAAATGATAAATTTCCTTGACAAATACTTCTACTAAACTTGCAGCAGTGAAATAGGCATCTAGAGGAGAAAAGTGGGTATATTTGGACAACTGGTCCACGACCACAAAAACTATAGTCTTCCTTCTTGGGGGAGGCAAATGGATAATGCAATCCATAGAGATGGATACCCAAATTTTGCCAGGGATATGAAGGGGCTGCAGAAGCTCAGAAGGAGCCAAATTAAGGGGTTTTACTTGCTAGCAGATGGTGCAGCGTGACACGAATTGGCAGACGTTTTGTCGCATGTTAGGCCAATAGAAGGAAACGACGACTCTGGCTAGTGTGCACTAGATTCCTACATGACCACCAAATGGGGAATTATTATAATATACCGGTTTTCAAACATCGTAATTATGGGTAATAAAGTTAATATGATTAAGATTGAGCTTAATCAATGTGGAAAATTAAGTTTCGGGACCGTGGAAGGTGTCGACGGGGGAAGGCTTGCTGGGTGCCTCGGACGACGCCGCAGGCACTAAAAATAGAATGGGGGAGCACCGACCGATGATCTATAAGGCAGCCGTGAGGGTTTTGGGCATTTTCGGGAGAAAGAGAGAGAGGGAAGAGGAGAAGAGAGAGAGGGAAAAATCCGATGATCCTGAGTCTGATTTTGAGTACGAACTAATTAGAGAAGCAATAGATTAGGTTGAGGCA
>JAODPA010038253.1:0-12124 GCA_025585075.1 Nepenthes mirabilis | reverse complement strand
GATATATTTATTTTAAATTCATATTTTTGATAAAAATGAGGTGCATTATAATTGATACATTCTGGATCCAAATTTGAACAAATTCGAGTCGAGTGATCTGTCAGATTTCTATCTCTATTCGCTTAGCTTTGAGTCTTACACACTACAATTTTAAATAAGAGGTCAAGTGACGGCGGGGTTTAATCCCACCAAAAACACTCCGACGCTCAGGTCAGTAATTGACCTTCTGAAATGAGAAGGTGGGTACAATGGATACAGTATGAATGCTGATGAGTATTTGTGTAGATGGAGACACACTCGTAGGATGAGTGACTTATGTGGTTGCTCGTGAGGAGTAGAACTTCTCAGTCCTAAGTTCGCTGGGAACTGGTAGTTGAGAGAGAGTGTGCTTGAAGACTCGAGAGTGTTAGAGAACTTCTGAGAGCGTGAGATTGCACGAAGGCTTTTATCGACATTTGAGGGCATATTTGAGTGCGTGCCTTTGAAGGGAACTTCCATGGCCTTCTATAGCCATGGCCCTAGGCTACCTTCCTTATGTAGAAGGACTGAATACCTGTATTCTGCGAAAGATTGTTACCTTCCTTGGCACAAGCATGAACGTCTTTCTGGCTGTAACAATCCAAGAGATTAATTTTCTTCCTTTTGTGTTTTGTAATGCTAGAGTTTCCAGCAGACAATACACAAATTTTGACGCTTTTTTTTTATTAACACTGATTCTAGATGTAACTGTTACAATGGAGTTTACCTTCTTGGAGATTCGAAAAATTATGACAGATGACCGTTGTGGCTCTGAGATGGACACGTGGATCAATTAGTGCTTGGGCCACGTGCATCCTACGCCCCAATTAATCTACTAGCCACCTCTCCAGTTAACGGAAGCATTGACCGTTCTAGGCTTTAATGGGTCATCCTGCTCTTAGACCTCCGCCGGCCCACTTGATCTTCATCTGGTCAACGGTAGTATTGACCGCCCGGGCCAAATTAGTCCGTTATGGATTTGGGTCGTTTCCTCCTTCATGGGCCAACTCGTTTCTGGTGTCCACATTACTAGCCCCTCATGCTGGTGGTCTGGAACTCCAGCCTCCAACATGTTCATGATGGGACATCTTTGGTTGGGCAACTTGCTCGAAACAGCTTGAAACTGGCAATGGCACTTAGTCTGCTGATCACGTCGGTTGCAGCTGTTGATCACGTCGGTTGCAGCTGTTGATCGTAACATCAAAATCCGTAGAACTGAACTAAAGGAAACGTTGACCGGATTCATTGACCGTTCTGGTAAGAATCCGGGGAACTTGGCAAGAATAGAAGTGTTGACCAAATTCATTGACCATTCTCGCCAGAATCCGAAGAACTGAGCGTGAAGAGTAGCGTTGATTGGATCGTTGACCGTTCTAGCCAAAATTCAAAGAACTTGTGGGAATTGAAATGACACGCCATCATGACGTCGAATTGTCAGACGAAAAGTTTGCCACGTGTCAACAAGTAGTGAATTTGCGATCTCGATAATTAGTTCTACAAGAGATCTGATTCGACTGTGCCCTTTTCGGATGCGACACGTGTCCACCATTATGGGCGTGCTTTTTCGAGGCTTTGCCTTACCAATGGTTGCGTGCCTTTACAAAAAACAGTCCATCCGTTCAACTTTCCCATGCTGAAAATTTTCTACGTCTCTACTACTCTTCTTACCTTCGTTTCCATAACTCCTTCTGTTGTTGTTATTGCTTCTATAATTACCCCTGATGAGGTGAGAGAGTTGTACGTAGAGTTCAACATTCCACTGAGATCATCCCTGTGATACCCAGTGAGCACGACAGGGCCTACTTCCCTCCGAGGGGCTACATCACTGTATACGAGACTCATCTGATGAGGGAGCTTCACATCCCCATCCTAGAGGAGCTACTAGACATCTTTACGATACTCAAAGTTCCTATCGCACAGCTTCACGCCAATGTCGTACGTTTCCTCTACACGCTATGCATCTTTCTACGCCAATATTCACGGATGCTAACGAAGGAGGAGGTTAGGGTGATATTTCGAGTCACCTAGGGTGGGAACTAGATCTCTCTATCCCTCAGTGACCTTCTCGTCAGCAAGGCCATTTACGATTCGCTGAAGAATTGGAAAGATCGCTACTCTTTTGTGCACGTCGGTGACTCATGGCCCTTGTCCCGGGATTGGGACAATGTTCCCAAGGCTTTCATCGAGATGCCCAAGAAGGCTGAGGTGGAGGCTGTGGAGCCACTGCTGGAACTGGTGAGGAAATATCCTGACGAGTTTAGAATGGATCATTTGGTTTCTAGGGGGAATCCAAGAAAGCTTGATGGGGACCTCCTCCGGTCCAAAAGATCATGCCACCGCCGCTGAATGCCTCACAGTGCAAGAGGAAGGTTGGCACCATTTCCATTGATGCGGACGGTGCACCTTCCATCAGCGATGCTTCCAGCAGTCCAAGGTAGAAAAGGGCTACAACGATAGTGCCTTCTTCTTCATCCTCAACAAAGTCGGATTACGTAACTTTCGGGCGACTTGCTGGAGTCGGAGAGCGCTCCAGAGTAGAGGCGACTATGGAGGAGTACAAGGCCATGTTGTGCGCCATCTCAAGTGGCATAGTCATTGCGCTACCACAGCAATGGGCTTGGCAACGCAAGCCGTGCCGACAGTGCAGCCGCGTGCAACCGTCAGGATGAAGTTGGCTGATGAGCTGTGAGCTGAGCTAGAGGAGCCGACCTTAGAGCCGTTTCCTGCCCCTGATGAGCCAGCCGCCAGAGAGCTTTTTGAAGCGGCTGACCTCAATGCTGAGTTGGCGGAAGAGATTGCTGCTGAGGCTTCAGCGGAGCGCGCTGAGGAGGATGCCGCTCCCAATCCTCCGCCATTAGCCCCAAGGTTACGGAGCAGGCCAGTAATGAAGCAGGGAAAAGTCTGGCTAGTAACTTTGCGAAGCTTCCCTTCTCTTCTTCCTTCGCCGTTGTGGTTTAACTCATTTAATTTTTGGCAGGAGGCAAAAGGTATGGGCACAGTGGGCAAGGGACTGCGTCAACGGGACCTGATGATCTAAGATCGTGAGAAAGAGATTGTCTGGTTTGAGGAGGAAGTAGACCTATTAAGGGCCTAGTACTAGGAAGAGAAGGTCAATCTCCAGTCGGTGTTGTCTGAGCTAAGAGCAAAAATCACGAGATTGGAAGAGGAGGATGCCAGGACTGCAGGGCATACCAATGAGCTTCTAAGAAAGATAGCCTCATTAGAGAATGAGTTATTCACTTGCATACGCCCTCATGAGGTCTCTCAGGCACTGTGGGCACGGTTATGGAAAGGCATCAACATCAGTCTCCACATTGTCTATCTAGTGGATCCCAATTTTCTTGTTGGTGTCATTGACCTAGTGAACCGTACTGCTCGACGATGTGAGAGCCTCGTGGATTAGTCCTAGAGTGTGCGGGGGCCTCTCCTGCCTCCTCCAGGGAGCTCTGCTCCTTAAATTTTATGCTCCTTATTTTTTCCTTTTGATGTAACCTGTAAGCATAATTTTATCATTAATAAAATAATTATTTTACCAACATATTGCGTTCCATGACTTTGCTTTTATTAGTTGTTCTTATAACTATTTGCCCTTTGTATTAGCCAGTCTACTTAGTATACCTCGTGCAAGTTGGCCATCCGTCTCACACATTGGAGATGCTTGTTGTGCTCTCAAATGGACTAAAGTCCTCAAGGAGACATTAGGGTGGATCCTGAAGTCGCATCAAGCTGATTACAAGTTGAGGCTTGAGTGACGCTGCCCCTATTTGATCTTGTGCGGCCGGCTTTGGACAGAGCACTTTGCTCCTGGGATGTTGACCGTCATAGACTGATAGCGTTAACTCTTGTTGGAGAAGGTTGTCACCAATGCCGCTTAAACCCCCTAAGGTTTAGAATTAGACCGCAAATGGGCCACTTGGATAACCAAGTTTTAATTGGACTACTTATGGGCCGCCTGGATAATTAAGGTTTAATTCGACCGCTTACGGGCCACTTGGATTATTAGGGTTTAATTCAACCACTTATGGGCCGCGGATTACCAGGGTTTAATTCAATCACTTAAGGGTCGCCTGGATGATCATAGTTTAATTTGACTTCTTACGGGCGATCTGGATGACTAGGATTTAATTACGAATGAGTGAAAATTTGCCTGACTTAGGAGCAGTCTAGGTCGTTTATTTCATACAACCTACAAGAAAGCATTCATATGGAAAATAAAAAGAGAGAAAAGATACAGAGCACAATGCAAGTGAAAAAGAACTTTTCTTTTATTAATGACAATATAAAGTTACAAGCACACTTATGTCATACAAATAACCTACTTAGGTCCTCACTGGAAGTAGCGCTTTAGTTGGATCACATTCCATATCCGTGGAACCAACTTATCGTTTTGGTTCGGAGTTTGTATGCTCCATTTCACAAGACAGTTAAGACTAGAAAAAGACATTCCCAATTTACAGAAAGCTTGTTCTGGTTGGTGGTCTTGCCCGTAGCCTTTATGCTTCGCAAGACCAAGTCTCCAATTTTAAATTATCGCGCTTTCACTTTCTTGTTGTAATACGGGTGACTCGTTATTGGTAGGCTGTAGCCCGCATCGTCACAGCATCACGGGCTTCCTCCAACAAGTCTAGGTATTTCTCGAGCTTCTAGGAGTTACCAGGTGGGTCGAAGGCCTCAACCCTAAGATTTGAGAGCCCGATCTCAACCAGAATTGCCACTTTAGTTCCGTAGTATAGATTGAAGGGTATCTTGAGAGTTTGTTCCTTTGAAGTCGTTCGGTATGACCATAGGACAGAAAGTAGCTCATCGACCCAGGAGCCCCCTACGTCTTCCAACTTGGTCTTCAGACCGTAGAGTAGTGTAAGGTTGGTGACCTCTACCTGTCTATTTGCCTGGGGGTATGCCACCGAAGTATGGACTAATTTGATGTTGAGATTGATGCAATACTTGATGATACGTTTTTTTGAGAATTGGGTTCCGTTGTCGGTCACGATGACCTCGGAAATGCCAAATCTACACACAATGCTTTGGCGGACGAATTCTAAGGCATTGTGCTTGATGATCTTGGCCAGTGGGGCGGCTTCAACCCATTTGGTGAAGTAATTAATGCCCGCGATGATAAACCTCCTTTGTCCAGTCGCGATGGAAAATGGATTGAGAATGTCAAGCCTCCATTGCAAGAAAGGCCAAGGAGCTTGGAGGGAACTCAACTCTACAGGTGGCTGATGATGAAGATTACCATGAAGCTGGCAATTCTCACACTTCTTCACGAACTCCAAAGCGTCTTTTTTCATCATTGGCTAGTAACATCCCTGGCGCATAACCTTAAACGTTAAGTTTTTGGCCACCGATGTGTGATCCACATATCCCAATATGGACTTCACTCAAAATGTAGTCGACCTCCTCCGGTGTAAGACACCGCAGGTACGGAGTTGAGTAACTACGGCGATAGACCCGTCCATCAACTATGGTGTATCAGCCTACCGTCTTTTTGATCCGCTTGGTTTCATCTGTGTTCTCTGGCAGTGCTCTGTCAGCTAGATATCTCTAGTAATGTGTCATCCAGTTTTCAATGTCAGAGACTTGCATCGCTTCCTTCTCCTCTATGCTAGGAGTGCTCAAAGCCTCCCTCATGTCCCTCGAGTACTACTCTGGATCGTCGACCATCGCTACTCTGGAAAGTTGGTTGGCCTTTCAGTTCTCAATTCTGGGGACATGGATCAGGTTCAGCTTATCAAATCTCCGTATGGCATTCTTCGCCTTGGCCAGGTATTTGGCCAAGAAAAGGTTGCATGCCTCGAAACTCCTGTTAATTTGGTTAACAACTAGCTCTGAGTCGCTGTAAATGATTAGCCACCTAACTGACTACTCTTTGACTAGCCGTAATCTGGCCAACAGGGCTTCATACTCAACAATATTGTTAGTGATCAAAAAATCGAGTTTAAGGAAGTACTTCACATCAAACCCGTTTGAGGTCCTTAAGACCACTCCAACACCGCTGCCTGAATTCGTAAATGAACCGTCCACATTGAGAACCTATTTTGACTCTTTTGGGTGGTGACCCATGTCCTTAGTAAGACGCTCATTGACAATTGGGGTCGTGGTCTCAACGATGAAATCCGCCAGCGCCTGCACCTTGATAATTACCCTGGGCCGGAATTCGATTTTGAACTCTCCCAACTCGATAGCTCACTTAACCAGCCATCCAAAAATGTTGAGTTTTTGAAGAATACCCTTCAATGGCTGGTCGGTCAAGACAACCACCCGATGAGCCTAGAAGTATGGTCTCAGTTTGCGAGTTAAAAAGACAAGTGCCAAAGTCAATTTCTCAGTGCGCGGGTAGCGTGTCTCTACGCAGGTCAACATATTTCCCACATAGTAGACCGGCCGCTAAGAGTTGGAGTCCTAGTGAATAAGAACAGATTTGAGAGCCACTTCTAATACCGCCAAGTAGAGGTATAGCTCTTTTCCGTCCCTGGGTGACGTCAGTAACGGTGGACTGGCCAAGTATTATTTCAACTCATTGAAGACCGCCTGACACTCTGCAGTCTACTGGAAATCATTTGCTTTAGTCCCTCTCAGAGCTTTAAAGAAAAACTAATACTTATCCCCCGACTTTGCCAAAAAGCGAGACAGTGCTGCCAGTCATCCGATTAACCTCTGGACATCCTTGATGTTCCGCAGCAAAGACATGTCTATAAGGGTTTTGATCTTCTCTGGATTTGTTTTGATCCCTCGCTAAGAGATGATGAAACCTAAGAACTTCCCTGAGGATACTCCGAAGATACACTTTGAAGAATTTAACTTCATCTAGTGCACGCGGAGTACCTCGAAGGACTCAACCAGATCGCGAATATGGTCGCTGATGGTCTTGCTCTTGACAAGCATGTCATCGACGTACACCTCCATATTGCAACCAATCTACTTCTCGAATATCTTGTTCACGAGCCTTTAATAAATGGCATCTATATTCTTTAGACCAAAAGGCATGACCCTAAAATAATAGGTGCTTTGGTTGGTCATAAATGAGGTGTGCTCCTCGTCCTTGGGGCTTATCCGAATCTGGTTGTAACCTAAGTATGCGTCTATGAAGCTTAGTAGCTCATATCCAGAATTCGAGTCCTCCAATAGGTCGATTTTGGGTAAAGAAAAGCTGTCTTTTCGGCAGGCTTTGTTAACGTCGGTGAAGTCGACCCACATCCACCATTTTTCATTGCTCTTCTTTACCAGGATGACATTAGAGAGCCAATTCGAGTACTGAATTTCTCTGAAGAAGCCGGCGTTCAGAAACTTCTTCACTTCTTCCCGGATGGAGACGAGTTTCTCCATAGAATAGTTCCTCTGCTTTTGACTAATGGGTTTACAATTGAGATCGAGACCCAACTTGTGTACCATTACTCCAGCCAAAATCCCAAATATGTCAACAGGTGTCTACACGAATACATTGGCGTTCTGTCTCAAGAACACTATCAGCTCGTCACGCAGTGGTCGGATGAGTAAGCCCCCAACCTGCATACACCTCTTCGGGTCCTCTGAATTTAGTGGTACTAGGTCGGTTGCCTCGCCAGGTTATGCCTGCTGCAAAGTTGTCTCATCTCAACGGTCCAACTCTCCTATAGGCTGTCCGCTACTGCTTGGTGCGATCTGAAACATGTAACATGTTTGCCCAATCACTTGGTCACCTAACACTTCATCGATACCGCATGATATTGGTAACTTGATTTTTAAATACGATATCAAAGTGACGACTCCAAACGCTGCTAGGCATAGCCTACCCAGGATAGCGTTGTATACGGAGGACAGGTCAACGACCAAGAAGGTGAGTGTATGACTCGCCGTTCTAGGATGCGTACCCAGGGTGACCTCCAACTATGTCGCTCCTTGGATGGTCACAGTTTATTGTCTAGGCCGTACAGTGGCCCTTTGGCAGGTTTTAACTGATTCTTTTTTGATCTAAGTTTAATAAAATTATCAAGATAGAGAAAATCTTTGGAGCTTCCATTATCAACGAAAACTCATTTCAGTTAGTAATCCATGGTACCATCTGAAACGAGTGTAGATACAATAAGGGAATCAGCGTGTGGGAAAGTTACATGATTCATGTCACTGTTACTAAAACTAATGACATTTTCTTCTGTCTTCTGCTTCTTCCGTCTAGTTTACCATTCCTTGTGATCTACTTGGATATTGGCTAGTCAGGTCGTGATCATGTTAACCACACCAACCACGATTCGGTTCCATGGTTGGGATGGATTTGGTCCTTCCTCGTCTGAGGTGCCAGAACTTTACCCAAGGTTCTTGTTGAACCTGGTGAGGTGGCCCTTCCGAATGAGCTCCTCAATCTCCCACTGAAGCGTATTGTAATCCTCCATGGTATGTCCCGGAGATCAATAGAAATCACAGTACTACCTGGATTTCTTCTTTCCATGTTCTTCAGTAGTTTTGGCCATCTGTGGAATTTTTCACCATGGATCTATATCAAGACGTTGGCCTGTGTGTTGTTGAGAGGAGTCAAGTTGATCGTTCTGTACTCCTTGGGTCCACTGCTCAAGTCCTGTACTCTTTCGGCGGGGATTGTCATCACCACCGTTCTTTCTCTTTCCATCGGCCAGGAAAGAGTGAAGCTAGTCGGTTCTCTCGGAACACTTTACCTCATTAGCCTCCTCGACAGCTACGCAGGCCTTGGTGATAGGCTCCGCTTCTTAGAAGGTATATGATTTCTTTTGGGCCAGGTGCTTGAAAAAGTTTCTATGCGTCAAGATTGAGATGAAACTTGGCAGATTCATCTCCTCTGTGAGCCTGGAAATCCTTCTATCTTCCACTGTGAAGCGCTCCAAGAACTTCCTTGAATTTTCTCCCTACCTCTACTTGATGTGAGAGAGATGTCATGACTACTTCTCTTCCCGGCAGCTAGAAGTGTACTGGGCTAGGAAGAAGTCAGTGAGCTCTTAGAAGTTTCGAATTGAGTTTGATGGGATCCGGTGGAACCAAATCCGAGCGTCTCCCTTCAATGTGAGTGGAAAGTATCACCACATTGCCAAATCCTCCAGGCCCTGGAGACTCGTAATCCATAGGATCAGCGCTGCCATCATAAGAATCCAGTGTTGGCATATTAAATTTAGCAGGCAATGGGCGGTTCAAGATCTCAACAGCGAAGGGAGATCTCTCCAGATCTGTGGCGTGTTCGTTGTCATCCTTAAACACGCGGTTCCTGATCTTCTCAACTTTTGCCTCCACTCGGGAGGCGTTCCCAGATCTCTTGGAGTTGAGATAAATCCTCAATTCCATTCTTTTGACAGTGCGGCGTGTAGCTAGCCGACTACTGCCGCTAACAGATCGTTCATTTCGAGAGGCTCCCTCCTGAGCTGAGGCATTGGCTCGTTCCAAGTATATCGGAGGTTCCTCCTTTCTAGACTCTTATCCAGAGTCCTATGACCCAAGCGCCCCTTAAAACTAAGACGACTTTGGGTGTTGGAGGCCTTCGGAGTATAAGTTGGCTGGCCTTGTGGCTTTCTTGGCCAGCCTCGTGACTTTCTTGGTTAGCTTCTTCTTCCTCTGACCTCCTCTCCTGGAAGCCTGGGCAAAAGTTGTAGAGGGGCAGAGCCCCCTGCTTCTTCTTGCCCTAGTGGGTGTAAATTATCAGGAGCATTTTGTTTACATTACTCACCTGCTCCACCAGGTTTTGAAGAAATGGCGTGGGTGCCCCTCCGACTCGATAACTAGTAGATTGGTCCTGGTCGGGAGAAGTAGTATCTCTAACGGGAGTGTTAGCTTGGGCTCTAGTATTCACCATCCTGCATGATAGTATTGACTTTATAGAGAAAAGTGTTTGCAGAGATAAAAGAGGTTAACTTTTTGTTAGCTTCCCACAAATGGTGCCAATAATGCGTCATAGATCCAAGCTTGAATAAAGTTGGGTCAAGTAGTCCATCGGATTTCGATCTCCGTTCACTTAGTTTTGGGTCCTACACACCACAGTTTCAAACAAGAGGTTAGGTGACGGTGGGATTTGATCCTACCAAAATATTGCGATACTCAAGTCAGTAATTGGCCTTCTAAAATGAGAAGATGGGTGTAGTGATACAGTATGAATACTGATGAGTATTTGTGTAGGTAGGGACACACTCATGAGATGAGTGACTTATGTGGTAGCTTGTGAGGAGTAGAGCTTCTCAATCCTAAGTTCACTAGAAACTGGTAGTTGAGGGAGAGAGCGCTTGAAGACTCGAGAGTGTTAGAGAACTTTTAAGAGTGTGAGATTGCACGAATGCTTTTTATGGGCGTTTGAGGACGTATTAGAGAGCGTGCCTTTGAAGGGAGATTCCATGACCTTTTATAGCCATAACCCTGAGCTGCCTTCCTTATGTAAAAGGATTGGATGCCCATACTTTGCTATGAATTATTGCCTTCCTCGGCGCAGGCGTGAGTGCCTTTCTGGCTGTAAAGGTCCAAGAGATTAATTTTCTTCCTTCTATATTTTGTAACTGTTAGGGTTTTCGACAGATAGCACACAGATTCTGGCGCCTTCCTCTCAAAATGTGCACTAATTTTAAAGGTGACCGTTATAGTGAAACTTACCTTTTTGGAGATATAAAAAATTAGGGCAAATAACCGTTGTGACTCTGAGATGGACATGTGGACCAATTAGTGCTTAGGTTGCGTGCGTCCTAGATCCCAACCGGTCTACTAGCCACCTCTTTAGTCAACGGAAGCATTGATCGTTCTTGGCTTTAATGAGCTATCTTGCTCATAGACCTCCACCGGCCCACTTGCTCTTCACCCAGTCAACGGTAGTATTGATCGCCCAGGCGGAATTAGGCCGTTGTGGATTTGGGTCATTTTCTCCTTTGTGAGCCAACTTGTTTCTGACGTCCCTATCAATAATAATTTGAGAATAGTTCTCTCTATAAAGAATACCATTCCATCGATTTTGTATTGTATCAAAATATGTTTTAGAAAAGAATTAGATGATAAAGATATCTATTTTTATTTTTTTGAGACAAAAATAAATTTGATGGGTACTCCTATAGTGGACTGGCCCAGGAAGGAGGAACGGCCCAAATCCACGAAGGCCCACGCATTGGCATGGATGATCAGCGCGAACCATTGACTAGACGAAAGACCAATGAAACCAACATAAGGACGGACGACTAGCACAAGGGACGGTCAACATTTCTGTTGACCAGCAGCGCTATAACAGGCCTCCCCTCGGATAAGCCTTACATGGGCCAAGCCCAATTTGACCTGCAGTAACTTTCTTCCCTGATTTCACACTTCCCTAGAAAGCAACCTCCACAACATTGGTCACCAACAGATTCAGTACTCACTCCATGAGGAAAGCGCCGGATTCTCTCCCCTGTCTGCTGTAAAACCCTAACTGTTGCAAAGCACAGAAAGAATGAGAACCTCCCAAGGAGCCGTTACCGCCATTAATTCCAACGCCACGAATGGAAGCTGTTCCAACAGAGCACTGAAATCCCGCCCTCCTTCCTAAGGAAGGATTCTCAACCTCTTGACTATAAGAAAGCCATGGGGTCAACACTCGAGGCATACCTTCTGAAAGAGGACAAACGCACACATACTTATTCGAATCACTCCGACATTAACGTTCCTTTTTCCAAAGGAATCCCGAAGAGTTAGCCAGACGTCCTCTCAAGCTCTCACGCTTTTAGGACGCCGACACTCTCGATACTTCCTATCACCACGGTCCCTGAAAACCCGAAGTCAGGAATCAACACTCCTCACGAGCGGCATTAATCTCTCCCAGCGATAGCCAAATCATCCCCACAAACACTCTCTACTTCTTACCTTCGTTACATCATTTCTTCTACATTCTCGATCCTTGGAAGGCTATTTACTGACTTGAGTGTTGGAGTATTTTCGGAGAATAATATCCCGTCGGTACCTGACCTTTCGTTTGTCTTAGTGGTATGCAGGACCCAGACTCGATGGACGGAGTCGGATTCAAAGATCGACACAACACGAACCCGTTTGAAGTTTGGTTACATGATGCATCAAAATTGATAGATTGATTTTAGAGGTTATTTTTATAAATTAAAGATTTCATATTTATGAATCTAGTTGTATCAATTTATATTACTTATAATAA
>JAODPA010038242.1:0-12124 GCA_025585075.1 Nepenthes mirabilis | reverse complement strand
TAATTCCAATTAAATCGAATGAAAATTCAGAATATTACATTCTTCTCCACTTATAAAACATTTCGTCCTTAAAATTTAACAGACCTCAAAATTCAACAATCGAGAGTAATCCCTTCAGATTTCTTTGTAGAGTTCCAAGTCATTTCCTAGATGAGATGATCCTTACTAGGGAACCTCAACCACCTAAATTGTCCAGATTTTCAACATCTAATGCTTCATATCTAAGATCGAGATTGAAACCATGCCATAAGACATTCATAATCCCCAACAATGATCAAACCTGATCATAAATCTACTTCCTCAATCATCGGCACTTGGGAGACATCACGATAATCCACCAAAATTCAAAGATAAGCCTAATTATTGACTACCTCTCCGATTTAATACAAAATCTCAAAAGAATCAACAAGGTCTCACCTTGACACCTTCTAAGCCTTGAGAATGACCATCCACTTGGAACCTCAATCCCGTTTTGAAATTTTAGAGCCAAGGGCCCACATGTTTCTATTGCGCTACTCTGATTAACCGTTTATTAGGGTACTAAGAATCCTATTACAACTCATGACAATTAGTTTACATCAGATACCTAGGTTACATTGCAACTATAAAACTAAGAAAAATCCTAAGGACATCAATACGATTAAGACAAAACCCAAAATTCTTAGATTACAATTAACCTAGGTAATGCAATTAAGCAATCGCCCAGAACCTCAAACTTGAATACTTACCGAACTTATCATTTTGTTGGCATACCAATAAGCCAATTTGAACATTCCGGTCATAACACCCCAAATTTACAATAAATGGGCTGTCCTTGTCAGCCTAGGCCATAATTACCCAAATGATACCCAGAATTCTTATTACCCTAACAACCTTGAAACCGAAACGGAGAGGGCTTCTCCTCCCAAAGTTTCAAAATCTCAAGTCTACGAATATAATTCTTCCTTCTAAAACCAAAACCAAAGTATCCCATACGCTTGAATATTAGAAGCCACTCGAGATTTATCATAAAACATCTCCTATGGAGCATTAAGACATATCCTAACCGAAAATTCCTGGTGTCCGATTATTAGCAATAAGGTTCACATTCCTTAAAGGACACAGAAATACATCTTCTAATCCTTAAGCAGATTAACCCCTTTGCACGGTCGTATGATTATATCTTCCTGCGAGACAACCTCTTAGTCCTTTAGGATCATTAGATAATAACTATTTCTATAGGCAACCCTACAAATCTTCAAAGTAAGGACCTCAATGGCCAATCCCAAATTATGGGTGGGAAATTCTGATCATAGACTTTTTCATCATCATAACCAAGGGTAATACCCATACAAGTTACGAGAAACACAATCATAAAGCTTCTTCAAAAGGATTATATTCTATCGTAACTTACTAGGCCCATCATGGATCAACCCAAATGACATGGCTAACAATTACTCTTCATTCCTTGAAGCCTATCATCGCATACTGCCTTTTAATAACTACCGATTGCTTCCAAACCAAACACCTTACGACGCTGTAATCATTGAGAAATACTTATCGAATTACCCTTTCGGGTTCAGTTAGACCCAAGAAAGTCACACATCTTTCAGACATCAATCGATCCTCCCGAATAAGCTATCGCTCCAAACTCTAAGGAATCGCATTTATGCTATCCGAGAAACCACATACCAAATTTAACACTTCTCCTGATTCCCTTCATACTCGAGTACATAGTCGACCGCTGTTCACAATCCATGATACGATCCTCAAATAGGGTTCACACACCCTCTTAATTCTATAAATTTATCAATGAGGCCATCACCACACTGACCTATTTATGATCGGAAGGTCCAATTTATAAATCTCACGAAAATGCTAACAAATCTACAAAACCCAAATGGCATTATTGGAATTTGTAATGGCTATATCTTAATTCTGAAAGCTACAATATGTACAATTCTTGATTACCCACAATTGATAGCACACGGGTACATATCACCTTTGAAAAATATCAAGCCCTTGTAATGGATCAAATGAACCACCTATTTATTTTCCTAATGCCGACTTATCAACCCATCTGTCTCCTGAGCAACCAAGCCTTCAGTTGACCCTAAATAACCTTGTCAGTTCATCTTACTCATCCCAAAAGCACTGAAGCACCTTATGGCAAGACACTCAAATGATACCTCATTAGTTCTATGCAGGGTCCCTAAAATCAGTGCCAATCCTGGCATAACCTCTACAGCAACCTCTATTTAACGATCAGAAGATAATTTGAGCTAATCATTTTCTCTAAGAAACATCCCCAATATCATATCAAGCCTTAACACCGCAAGACAATCAGTTCATCCCAACCAACCATATCTACAGTCTCAAGAAAATGTTACAGATCTCAATGCAACTAGCACAAGTTTATGATCCTCAAATAAACGAATAATTTTAGGAAGTACAAATAGAACTATCGGTTTAGAATCTCAAATAACACATATACTTAAAATGTCAAGATTTGAAAATCTCATCTTCTACCACGGCGGCGACACTCCTACACTCGTGCCATTACCGAGAAACCTCGTTCCAGGGCATTGAGCTTCTTTACTGTCTAACCCATGGAGTAAGGACAACCTCTAACCATGTGGCTGAATTGTCCATAATTGAAATATACTCCCAAAAATCCCAATCAAAACAAAATACTCATCGATAGAGCATCCATGAACATATCCTACGATATTTCTTTATCCTCGAGATCTATGACTCTTTTTCATGTCAACCACCCGAGGTTGACTTTACCCTCTATCTTATGTGGGGCAATATAACCCTATCCTCCTCCGAATATTGGATGACTGCAATATCATCTTAATTCTTAGGATTCATATCCCATCCTCTATAGGCTTCGAGCTACCTAAAAGTCCAGATACTTAATCATTATTAAATCGATTATGAATCGACATCTTTGGATTCGCTTTTCCAGAATTGCCTCTAAGTTATACGGACCTGGAGCTATCAATCCCATATTACCTATTATACTTGATATATTATTTAAGCATTTCTTTTTAATAAACTACTAGTCTGAGGACCTCAATCCAGAGCCGATCAAACCTAAACCTCAAACCAAAATCAAGGAACCTAAGTCACGAATCAATATCGATCAATTTAAACACTAAATCGATACCAATCAAATCCAAACCCTAAGATGCCTCCCTACAGCTCCTCTCGACCTCATGGTCGACCACTATCATGAGTAAACCCTCATTTAGGAGCCATTGCGATTACTCATATCCTATCTGAAGGCAATGCAACATAGATTAGGCCACTCTTAGGACACTAATTAGGACATTTAATGTAACAGAACGGGTCTTATCCTTTAAGACCCACCGTTAATTACCATACTTAATCAAATAAAAGCCCATAAACTTATATTTTAAGATAATAAATTCTACAGACATTTTGGCAGAGTTTTCTCAATAATTAGACGAAAATAAAAAATGCAACCTATTTAAATAAACTTGTACAAGCACATAATGATCTAAAACTTCACAGTTTACTCCCTAACACATACATAGGATCAACAATTTTGTAATATCATCCGTGACTCTAACACAGTACTCCTAACTACCATATTAAATCTAAAAGAGAATCCATTTAGGCCTAAACAAATCCAAAATTAAAACTGCAGAAGCAAAACTTGATCAATAATAATAAATATCATACCATAATTGATACATAACATTGACTATTTACATTTCGGTATATTAAACATATGCAAAAACTCTAAGTCTCCAAGTCCAATAATCTCCTTAAGCAAATCCCTCTCCTTGCTATAACTAATTAGGCGTCGGCTTGTAGCTCTCATCTGGAAGGAAGAAAGGTAAGAGCGAGCTAATAGTTCAGCAAGTATATCATAACAAAGCACTAAACAATGATAGCAAAATTAAAACAGAAGAGAGATATATGAACATGGAAAATATGCATAAATGAAACTAGAACAGACATGCTTGGAAAGCAATTTACTTCTTTCTTTGTTCTTATTTTCTTTAGGTCGTAGATTGAAGTATAATTATTCATTTTTGCGGACCCAAGCTAGTAAACCCTACTAGCCAAAGGGGTGAATAATCAAAGATAGATTGTGTTCACTCAATACAATCTAAAACAGAAGGAAAGGTAAGAGTGAGCTAATAGTTTAGCAAGTATATCATAACAAAGTACTGAACAATGATAGAAAAACAAAAACAGAAGAGAGATATATGAACATGGAATATATGTATAAATGAAACTAGAACAGACATGCTTGGAGAGCAATTTACTTCTTTCTTTGTTTTTATTTTCTTTAGGACGTAGATTGAAGTATAATTATTTATCTTTACGGACCCGAACTAGTAGACCCTACCAGCCAAAGGGGCGAATAATCAAAGATAGATTGTGTTCACTCAACACAATCTATGGCCAAAGTTTAAAAGTTGTGAATTTCCTCACAATCTCATATATTCCAAAGTTTAAAAGTTTCCTCCCAATTTAACGCCCCGAGGAGAGGCGGACTATGTATCATACCATGGACGGAGTTATCCTCAATTACCACCGTAACGTCCTAAGGCATGTCCATAATATCGCATGCGATAACCTGCGATTAGGACAAATCCTTCAGTCTCCACTGTCACACTAGTGACATGCCTGGAGACATTACCCATCAAAATATGAATTGGAGTCCTAATTTCATCGTTACTTATTCTTTTGAGGGGGGGGTTCCACCAGATTTCGTTCCGAAATATAACTTATTCTAGACCTTTCCATCTTAGAGATACAAATTCATCAAAATTTCAGATGTGGAATCTCCATCCAAATTTTCATATTCTCATTATCTTGCTTACGGATTTAAGTTTTTTCATAACTTAATATCATATACATACGGATATCAGATTCAAAATCCTAACCAGAAGAAGGATATTGACTTGAAAGGCTTTCGGATTCAAATTTTCTTCACAATTGGACAAATTGAAGCTTCTAGGTTACATAGTGGAACATACACATACATACATATTAATTGATCAGCACTTAAACATAGAAAAATTATGCAAAATATCGTCTGAAGTCCTCAAGTGAACAGTACCCGTGAGCAGTGCACCGATACATATATCGATTAATTTTCAAAATTTCGGATATTTAACAGGTAATTTATCGACCCCAAGTCATGGGTAACTATAATTCCAAGTCAATTTATACATTTAACTCCAAATTGAAGCTCCAACGGTATCCGTGCGCGGGTTAAGGGCTTCGCGAACGAATTTGTTTACATAACCACAAATTTGGATACTCAACCAATAAATTAACTTGCCCAAATAATGTATAATCAAATTCTATCCCAAATTAATCAAAAGCGACAAAATTTAAGTGGAATTTCATGCTTAGCGTGAGGGTTAGGGTTTCCAATGTCCGAAACCATGTCTAAACGACAAATTTGGACTCCAAATAAACATAGATGCATGCTTAGATTATGAGAAGTATAAAATATAAATTTAATCGGGTATCTGAATGAGAATACCCGAAGAAAATAAGGAAAAAGTGTAAGAAAATGAAAGAGGAGAGTATGAATGTACTTACCTTGGTCTGATCTATTACCATGATTGGGGTAACTTTCAATCATGGGCTTCTCCCCCACTTATTTCAAGAGTAGCCACCCACAAACACGAATTACGAAAGGCATAATCCCGAACATTTCCCAAGGTACTATATTCAACCGCAACATATTTGATTCATCAAGGTCAATTCAAACGATATGGTCGTCAATTTACCCTTCAATCCTAGAAAACCATTTTATCTAACTCACTTTGATGGACAGCATTCGCTACTAAATTACGTGCCTTGGAACATTATAAAAATATTTCTCAAGGAGCACTTAGCAGATATCTTATCATATTAAATTGTGGCCTAGGAATCTGTGTACCCACACTACACCATTCAGTCCCTTGCAATTCACCACCTCTTAATCTCTATAGAGTCACAATCAAGCTACCGAAGAATTCGCATGCCTAAACACCATCTTTCTTTACCAAGCCTCATACTCTAGTCCCCACCCAACATATGGCTAACGGCCTTCCTAAATCCATAATAAAATCCTCAAATGAAGTTCGCACTTTCCATGACTCCTTGAACTCAACAATGGGGCCTTCACACAACAACCCGAGCCTAACCAGAAGATTCATCCCATAATAACCACAGGTATGCTCATAGATCCATAAATCCAAACAGCATTTCCTGAACTCCCAACGACTGATTCTAAATTCCTAAATATTGCTACTGACACAACCCATATTTATCCTTAATCGATAACATTTGGTTATAGATTGACCTTCGAAACTCTACACCTCAGCAAAAGGTCCAACGATTCACTTATTCTTACTAGTATGATAACTTATCAACCAAACATCACAAAAATCAAACCAAGATTCAATTCCATAAAATAATCCCAATCAATCATGCTTATGACCACGAGAAAATGCCGTAGGCACCAACATGACTAATATAAAACCTAAGTCTTTCAATATATAAACTTAGGAACACAAACAATATATATATAAATATGCTTAAAGTCCCAAATCAGTACATTCATTAAAATATCCAAATTTGAAAATCCTTCCTTCCATCACGGTAAACAATTCCACAATACTAGCGCCATTACCACGGAACCTTGATCTAATGCATTAGACCATACCTCCATCCAATTCGAAAAATGTGGACAACTTCTAATCATATGGTCAAACTAACCCCAAATTGAGACGTGCTCTCAAAATCCCATTGAAGCAACATATTCATCCATAGAATATTCCCAACACTTCACACGATATCTCTTATCCTCAAGGCCCATGTTTCTCTACACAATAATCGCCTGGGGTCAACCTCCCCTCCTTTTTGACATGGGCAATATTACCTTATTTTTCTTTCCAAACACTAGACCACTATCATCGCCCTTTCAATCCACAAGATTTATACTATAATCTCTATAGGATCTGAACGACCCCAAAGGTCTAGGTACTCATAAACCGACATCCCTAGATTAGCTACACCAGAATTAATCTCTCAAGTATTTTAACCTCGAGCCATTGATTCTTCCTCATCCTTTATACTTACTAGGTTGTTCAGGCATTCTTTATCAACGAATTATTAGTCAGAGAACCTCAATCAAAAACTAATCAAGCCTAAACTTCAAACCCTAACCGATTAACCTTGACCTTGAATCAAAGCCAATCAAGTTATACTCTAAATCGGTACTAATTAAAGTTTAAATCTCAAGGTGCCTCCCTATAACTCCTCCCGACCTCACGGTCGACCATTGCCTCAATTAGACCTTCGCCTAGGAACCATAGCGACTATTGATATCCTATCTAAAGACAACAACATGGTTACACTATTCTTAGGACATTACCTAAGACACATAAGCTAGGCAACTAAACTCATCCTTTTCTAACTTAGTTCAAACCTAAGCTAGCCGATCGGAATAGTTAGGATTATTTATTCTAACTTAATCTTTCTTATGCCTACATCCACTTATCCAATCGATCGTAATTGATCCTAGCTTACGCATGTGATTCAAATTAAATCTAAGGCATCTCTTTTTCTCTAATATGATTTGTGACAGAACGGATCTAATCTTTTAAGACCCTACGTTAATTGCCATACTTAATCAAATAAAAATACATAGACTAATATTTTAAGATAATAAATTTTGTATAAATTTTGGTAGAGTTTCGTCTACAACTAGACGAAAATAAAAAAATATAACCTATTTAAATAAATATGTACAAGCACATAATTATCCAAAACTTTATAGTTTACTCTCCAACACATATACAAGATCAACAATTTTGTAATATCATCCATGGCTCCAACGTAATACTTCTAACTACCGTATTGGATCTAAGAGAGATGTCATCTAAGCCTATACAGATCCAAAATTAAAATTATAGAAGTGAAACTAGATCCATAATAATAAACATCATACCACAATTAATACATAGCATTGACTATTTACATTTCGATATGTTAAACGTATGCAAAGCCACCAAGCCTCCAAGTCCAGCAATCTCCTTAAGAAAATCTCTCTCCTTGTTTTAACTAATCTGGCGTCGGCTCGTAACTCTCATCTGAAAGGAAGAAAGATAAGAGTGAGCTAATAGCTCAATAAGTACATCATAACAAAGTACCGAACAATCATAGTAAAACTAAAACAGAAGAGAGATATATGAACATGGAAAATATGCATAAATAAAACTAGAATAGACATGTTTGGAGAGTAATTTACTTCTTTATTTGTTTTTATTTTCTTTAGGACTTAAGTATAATTATTCATCTTTACGGACCCGAACTAGTAGACCATACCAGCCAAAGGGGCGAATAATCAAGGATAAATTGTATTCATTCCATACAATCTAAGGCCAAAGTTTAAAAGTTGTGATTTTTCTTATAATTTCATATATTCCAAAGTTCAAAAGTTTCCTCCAAATTTAATGCCCCGAGGAGAGGAGGATCACATATCATTCCATGGATGGAGTTATCCTCAATTACCACCATAACGTCCTAAGATATGTTTACGGTATTACTCGTGATAACATGCGGTCAGGACAAATCCTTCAGTCTCCACTGTCACACTAGTGATATGCCTAGGGACATTACTCGTCAAAATATGAATCCAAGTCCTAATTTCATGGTTACTTATTCTTTTAAGAGAGGGTTCTACCAGACTTCTTTTCGAAACATAACTTATTCCAAACCTCTCCATTTTAGAGATACAAATCTATCAAAATTCTAGATGTGGAATCTCCCTCCAAATTTTTATATTCTTGTTATCTTACTTGCGGATTTAAATCTTTTCATAACTTAATATCATGTACATATGGATATCAAATTCAGAATCCTTACCAGAAGAAGTATATTGACTTGAAAGGCTTTTCGATATGGATTTTCTTCACAATTGGACATACTGAAGCTTCCAGGTTATATAGTCGAACTTATACATACATACATATCAATTGATCAGCACTTAAACATAGGAAAATTATGCAAAATATCGTCCGAAATCCTCGAGTGAACAGTACCCGTGAATAGTACACCGATGCACATATCGATTAATTCTTAGAATTTTGGACATCCAATGGGTAATTTATTGAACCTAAGGCATGGGTAACTATAATCCCAAGTCAATTTATACATTTAACTTCAAATTGAAGCTCAAACGGTGTCCAAGCGCGGGTTAAGGGCTTCACGAACGAATTTCTTTACATAACCACAAATTCGGATAACCAGCCAATAAATTAACTTATCCAAGTCATACATAATTAAATTCTAGTCCCAAATTAATTAAAAGCCCCAAAATTTCCGTGGGATTTCATGCTCAGCACGAGGGTTAGGATTTTCAATGTCCAAAATCATGCCTAAACGACAAATTTGGACTCCAAATTATCACAGATGCATGCTGTGATTATCAGAAGTATAAAATATAAATTTAATCGGGTATCAAAACGAGGATACTCGAAGAAAATAAAGTAATAGTGTAAGAAAATGAAAGAGGAGGGTATAAGTATACTTGCCTTGACCCGATCTATCACCTTTCTAACTGGCTCTCGGATAGAATCGGACTCACGGGCCTTCATCTCCCCTTCTCTCTCTTCCTCTTCCCTCTCCCTCTCTCTTATTTTCTTCTGAAAAATAGAAAAATGGCGAAGAAAAATCGTGCGTAGTGAGCTCTCAGCGAGCGCCAATGAATTTGTTTTTGGCGCCTACCTTTGGGCTTGAGCTAGCAACGAGCTTGGCCTTGCTGGAATTTGTGCCTCCTGTTGGGCTCAAGCCCATGGTAACCCAGCTCCGCGTCTTCCTAAACTTTGAAAAAAATTTTAATTTTTTAAAATTTGCTTATCCTAAACTTAATTATATTGATTATGTTAACTTAATTGATAGGATTTACATTATTTTGAAAACCGATACCTTACACGTAAGCTGGACAATCAAACTAATTCTCTAACTCTAACTTAGTTCAAGTCTAAGCTAGCCATCTAGGATAACTAAAATTATCTAATCTAACTCAATTGTCCTATGCCAACGTCTACTTCTCCAATCAATTTTAATCTAATCTAAGTTTTTGCATAATATTCAAATCAAATTTAAGATATCTCTTTTCTCTGATACTAACTATGATAGACTGTAATATTCTTTCTAAAATTCAGCAGAGTTTCGTCTGTAATACGAATATCGACCAATATAAAAATCTATATAATCTCTTGTATAAAATAAAATTTATCCAAATAATCCCTATATTCGACAACATACAACAACAACTCCTCATAGGATCCAATTGCCACATATTATTCATGGCTCCAATGCTGTGTACCTAAACACAATATCGGCCAATGAAAGATGCCACTAGATACCTATTACAAACCATAATAACTTGTGAAAATATAAATAAATCTAAACGACAATAAAAACTAAATTATTTGATCATCAGTCTTATGTACAATATACATTAATAAGTCCAATTGAAATATAAATATATGCAATTATCCATAACGTATGCAAAACTATAAATTATAAGTCTTTAATATGATCTTCCAAATTTAAAGCCTAATTCATTTATAATCTCTAGGCTGTCCCATTGAGTATAACAGTCCTGTACTAATTTAGAGGCAAGGAGAGGAAGTAAGGGTGGGTCAAATATTTAGCAAGTGTAATATAATCAAAGATGATAACAATATAAACGAAATAAAGTAAAAAGAGATATATGAGTATGATGAGGATGTATAAATATAAAACATGATCGAATGTGCTTTCGGAATACAATTGATTTCTCATATGTTATCCTTTTTCCCTTTGGGATATATATTATACATAATTATTCATCTTTGCGGATCAGAACCAGTAAGCATTATTAGCTAAAGGTGTGGGAGAATGAGGAAAGGATCATGATAACCTCATGATCTAAGGTCATACGTTCCTATTATCTACCCGGGGGTGGGCCAGACAAATCACATATGCCCCTATATTTTCCGAGGCCCAGAGGCGGTCATTGTCTTTCTACAGTAATATCTTAAGGCTTTCCAAGAGTATCACCTATTGCAATACGCGATCAAGACAATCATTGAGTCTCCACTGCCATACTAATGGTATGCAAAGAAATATTACCCTCCAAAATATAAATTTGTCGTCTTAATTTTATGTTTTCTTATTCTTTGAGGAGAGGTCTATCAAACTTCTTTCATAATTTTCTCCATCTGGGAGAACAAATCAATCATATAACAAATTGTGAATTTTTTTTTCAAATACTTGCACGATTTTTATCTTTCTTTTGGATTTAAATCTTCTGATGACTTAATTTGTATATATGAACATCATAAATATAGGGAAGAATAGAAATTCTTACCTCTGAAAGGCAATTGTAACTTTAGAGGCTTCCAGATAACATTTCGTACACAATTGTTTAATGAACATATTTTTTGAAATATACAATTAAGCACATGCGAATATGTATACAACTTAATTAATAATTAATTAACGTAAAAATTATGTAAAATTTACCAAAGAAACTCGGTGAACAGTACCCGCGTGTGAACAATACCCGGTTGTGCATATTGGACGATTCTCAAAAATTTGGGCATCTAATGTGTAAATTGCAAAATTCAAGATATGGGTAATCATAAAATCAAGCCAATTTAAGTATAAAACTCAAAATAAATACTTAAATGAGGTCCGGGCGTGGGTTAGGGTTCCAATGAATGAAAATCTATATAAAACTACAAAATCAGATATCCAATTAATAAAATAACTTATATAGGATATGGGTAATGATATTCTAGACCCAATATATGCAAAAGCCCCAAATATTGGAGGCTGAAACCATTTGAGCGCGAGGTTAGGGTTTAGTGCAAAAATTGATCAATTTTTATAAATTTGGATATGAAATTCATATATATATATATAATCAAGCCATGAGTATCACAAATACATGCCTGGGTCGAGTATCGGAATAATAATACTTGAAGGCAATCGAATGAAAATCAGAAAGAACGAAAGAAAAAGATATGGGTATACTTATCTCGACCTGATTTATCACTGCTCTAATTGGCCCGTGGTCGGAATCGAACCCAAAACCTCATTTTTTCTC
>JAODPA010038220.1:0-12134 GCA_025585075.1 Nepenthes mirabilis | reverse complement strand
ATTTTATCTCATAGTTAATTTCTCAAATTATAAAAAAAAAATCTATCTCTAAATAGGCCTCATAATTTTGTTCAAAAATAAATTCCATGGCTAAAATTTCTCATATACATCCCACAAAATAATTCAAACTCAAATTCTAAGACTAATTACAGAATTTAGTGTCTAAAATAATCAATAAAATAGTCCCACTAAAATACGCGTCCAAATAATGAAGATCAAGCACAGTCTCATGGCACCACTAAAATTCTAAGACTACCGCTCATAATACTCAATCCCAAAACCCTATCGAAATGCACAGTCTCATGGCACCAAAAGTAAAACCCTAACACCTGACTGGTAATCCCAAGACTTAGGAAACTAAGAGTAATGGTGCAGTACTATTTAAGATAACGTCTGTACGAATTTAGAAGTTTCTTATATTAAGAATGTGTACATCGATAATTTGATAAATATTCCATGTGCAAATAAAAATTCACGTAGAGTGCTCCATTCCCGTTTTCATTGACTTCAAATTGAAAATTAACATGCCATAATATAAATATTTGATATACATACCTATCTTCGGAGAGAACTCGACACATTTCTTTAAGAATTTCACCGATAAATCCAAATAAGCAATGTGCGTGTCTAAATGTAATGTATGAAAACAATATCACAACTTTGTCACATTTTTCACTAAAATTTTAAACAGGCTTTGAATGTTGTAATTATAAGAGACGATTTACCTTTCTTTTATTTAAATTTCATTTCAAAGATAGCTGCTCTATCCTTTCTCTAAAGTTGGAGAACAATGTGCCTGTAACTCATCATTAAAGATATATCATTTAGAACCATATGAATAGATTTTCATAAAGTAGAATAATTTCTTACAAGCAAACCATACATTCTCACCCCTCCTAGATTTTTTTTTCTAGAATTTTCACCCTTAAATAATGTCTTAACTCCTTTATTTTCCTCTTCTACGCCCATCTGAATACCGTTCCCTAAACGACATTTTATATTGTTAGCAGTGGACGAGAAAATAAAGATTACTATATTCATTAACAAATTAGAACACATCTATATTTCTAAATCAATTTGCGAGCCTTCTAGAACTATCTATTCACCAAATCCACATTCACATCCTGCAAATGGCGTTAGTATCCAGAGTTTAGAACAAATATCAATACTAAATTTAAAATTACACAAAGAAATATACAAGTATTGGAAGTTAAAAATATTAGTATACTACCTTAATGAGCCAACCATTGTATTAATTGTAAGTGCAAATATTGGATGGTACATCATCATCTTTTCACTACAGGAGGTTGCATGCTACAGTAGTATTAGAGCTTAACAAAAAAAAAAAAAAATTTACAATCACATATAAGATAATATAAATCTAGAAAGTACTCACACAAACATAATTTTTCAATAGTCTCCTTGACATTTTATCATTTTTTCAACTACATTTTCTCTGTTCTTTCTTCTTAGATCCCATCATTATTTTTCCTGCATATCAATCATTGTAATTTGAGAATGATTTTATAGAATACATTATTTCACACACAAAACTGCAACATCTGTAAAAAACCTACACTCTAAGCCTATCCGCGGAGACCTAGACAAAAAAATAAACATAACATCTAACCCATAACCCTAAAACTAGAAAACCAAGAATACCAATGCAGCACCGTTTGAAATAACGTCTGTACAAATTTTAAAATTACTAGTATTAAGAATACGTATCTTGACAATTTGACAAATATTCTACGTGCAAATAAAAATTCACGTAGAGTGCTCCACTTCCGTTACCATCACCTGCAAATTAGAAATTAAAATGAAATAAAATAAAATATTTGATACATACTTACTTTTGGAGAGAACTCAACACCTTTCTTCAGGAATTTTATCGCCAAATCCCAGTAAGCAATATGCGTGTATGTTAATCTTTGCATGTAATGTTTGAAAATGTCACTACTACATCAAATTTTATACTAAAATCTTAAGCGGGTTATGAAGGTTGCGCAATTATAAATGACAATTTACCTTTCTTTCATTAGAATATTATTTCAAAGATAGCTACTAGATCTTTTCTCTAAAGCTGGAAAATAATGTGCCTACAAGCCCACCATTAATGACATAAAGTCAGTATACGAAAGAATAGAGCAGCAGAAGAGCATATGGATATGCGTGCTACATATGAACTAAAATATAGAAATGAAGAACACCATGTAAATAATCAGCCTAATGGCTGTTAATGTATTTTATTAATTCAAAAACTTGATTTACGATCTGTGAAATCAACTACTTATTTTTCAGTTACAGATACAACCATTAGATAAATTTCAACATGGGCTAATCTCAGTCTCACATGAGTAAACACGACTATATATTAAATCTAACGATACATTTGTATACAATACCGAAACAATAAAAACACAAATTGTGTTTCTTCTTGTAGTTGATTAGTGTGCAGTGGTAATCAACCAATCAAATACAATTGATCCGAGGCATAACAACTTCACCCAATCAATTAAGTTGTTATGCTTCCCCCGGATGGATTTGCTGTCAATAATAACATAACAAAATTCAATAATTTATATTTTGATAAACTGCTCTCATTGAAGTTGGTGTGACAGAACTACTACACGACAGCAACTTATATTATTGTGATAAACTGTCCCTGTGATGATAGTGAATTCTCTACTAACTTGCCTAACTAATCTGCACTGATTTTCTGATGTGCTGATAAATACGTGATATATATTTGCTGAATTAAGAAAGCTGATGAAATTGAGCACATGAGCAACACCAACAGACATGCCTCTGCTGTATTGATAATGAACTTGCTGAAACTAAAATTGCTGATTCATGCAGAAGCCAAATGCTGCCCTTGCTCTGTGCATAACTGCAACATGATGTTGCTCAAGGATTATTCTACCAAGTAGATAACCATCAAGACTCTTCCACAAAGTTTTCCCATTCACAACTAACCCCTTCAACTGCAGATCACATGAAATGAAGAACAAGTAATGCATTCCAGTCTTTGTGATATAAAATACGGTATCCTACATTATGACGATAAAGTACTTCACCGAAATATATGTTAATAACAATATGCCACTTAGCATCATTTGATGTTGGTATTCAAATGACATCTCCTTGCAAGCTTTGTCCACCACATGCAGAGCCACCTATATCAAGATTATGCAACCCTAATGAGCAAAACCTTTATTTTAATTGTGAGTAGAAATCCTAGAGGATATTTCATCATATTTTCACCAAAGACAGATATATGGTACATCAGTATTTAAGCCTAACAACTAAAATTAAAACTTACAACATATAAAATAACATATAATTTAATGAGTACTCACATAAACGCAATTTTTCAATAGTCTCATTGATATTTCATTATCTTTTCAGCTGCATTTTTTCCGTTATTTTTCCTCCGATGTGCTTTTAGATCTCATGATTATTTTCCCTGCACGTAAAATCACTGTAATTAGAAAATGATTTTGTAAAACACATTATTTCACATGCAAAATTGTAACATCTGTTGAAAGCCTAAACTCTAAACCTATCCGCGGAGACCTAGACTAAAAGGTAAACTCTAATACCTGACCCATAACCCAAAGAACCTAGAAACTAAGATTAACAGTACAGCACCGTTTGAGATGACGTCAGTAACAATTCAAAAGTTACTAGTATCAGAAATACGTACTTTGACAATTTGACAAATATTTTACGAGCAAATAAAAATTTAAGTAGAGTGTACCCCTTCTGTTACCATCACCTGCAAATTAGAAATTAACATGATATAATACCAAATATTTGATATACATACCTTCTTTCGAAGAGAACTCAGACACATTTCCTCAAGAATTTCACCACCAAATCCAAGTAAGCAATGTGCGTGTATGCTCATCTCTGCATAGCCTTCTAGAACCATTCATCTACCAAATCCACGTTCACATCCTGCAAACGAGGTTAGTACCCCAAAGTTTAGAACTAATGTCAATATAAATTTAAAATTACACAAAGGAATACACAAGTATTGAAAGTCGCAAATATCAAGAGTATGTTACCTTAATGAGCCATACCCTTATATTAATTGTGAGCACAAATATTGATTTATATATTGTTACCTTTTCACTAAAGGAGGATGCATACTACATCAGTATTAGAATCTAACAAATAAAAACATAATTTCTAACCACACATAAGATAATATAAATCTACTAAGTACTCACACAAAGGCAAATTTTCAATAGTCATTTTGACATTTCATTAGCTTTTTAGCTACATTTCCTCCATTATTTCTTCTCCCAAGGGCCTTCAAATCCCATGATTATTTCTCCTGCATGTTAGAACACTGTAATGTGAAAACTATTTTGTAAAATATATTAATTCACAAGCAAAATTGTAACATTTATCGAAAGCCTAAACTCTAAGCCTGTCCGCGGAGACCTAGACCAAACCTTAAAGCCTAACACCTGACCAGTAATCCTAAGAACTAGGAAACTAAGGGTAACAATACAACACCGTTTGAGATAAAGTCTGTATGAATTTAAAAGTTGTTAGTATTAAAAATACGTACCTTGATAATTTGATAAATATTCTACGTGTAAATAAAAATCGACACAGGGTGAACCCCTTTTGTTAATCTTTACTGCAAATTAGAAATTAACATGCTATAATACCAAATATTTGATATACATACCTACTTACGGGGAGAACACGACACATTACTTCAGGAATTTCACCACCAAATCCAAATAAGCAATATGTGTGTATCGTTATATCTGCAAATAATGTTTGAAAATAAAGTCACTATTCATCAAATTTTATATTAAAGTCCTAAGCAAGCTCTACAGATTGAAATTATAAATGACAATTTACCTTTATTTTATTTTAGCATTATTTTCAAGATAGCCATTCTATCCTTTCTTTAAGGCAGAGAACAATGTGCCTGCAAGCCCACCATTAAAGAATATCATTTAAAACTATATGAATAGATTTTCATAAAACCGAAAAATTTTTCAAAAACCAACATCCATCCTTACATCACCTAAATTTTCTTACAGAATTTTCACCCTTAAATAATGTCTCGACTCCTTCCTTTTCCTCTTCTACGACCTTTTGAATATCGTCCCCTGGAAGGAACTTTATGTTCTTAACAGTGGACAAAAAAATAAATATTAATATATTCAGTAAAAACATAAAACACATACATATATTTCCTAAATCAATTTGCGAGCCTTCTAGAACCATTCATCCACTAAATTCACATTCACAACCTGCAAACGGGGTTAGTACCTAGAGTTTAGAACTGATGACAATACTAAATTTAAAATTATACATAAATATACAAATATTGAAAATTACAAATATTAATAATAAGCAACCTTTATACCTTAATGAGCCACACCTTTGCATTAATTGTGAGTGCAAATATTGGATGATACTTCGTCATCTTTTCAACGGAAGAGGATGCAAGTTACATTAGTATTAGAGTCTAACAAATAAAGATATGATTTACAACCACACATAAGATAAGATAAATCTAATAAGTACTCACACAAATGCAATTTTTTAATAGCTTCATTAACATTTCATCGTCTTTCAACTGCATTTTCTTCGTTATTTCTCCTCCAATGTGCCTTCAGATCCCAAGATTATTTCTCCTGCATGTCAAAACAATGTAATGTGAGAACGACTTTGTAAAACATATTATTTCACGTGCAAAATTGTAACCCTTGTCGAAAGCTTAGACTCTAAGCCTATCCGCGGAGACCTAGACCAAGCCTTAAACCCTAACACCTTACCCATAACCCTAAGAACTAGAAAACTAAGAATAATAGTGCAGCACCGTTTGAAATAAGATCTGTATAAATTTAAAAGTTGCTGGTATCGAAAATACGTACCTCGATAATTTAACGAATATTCTATGTGCAAATAAAAATGCACGTAGAATGCACCCATTTTGTTAACATTACCTGCAAATTAGAAATTAATATACTATAAAGCAAATATTTGATATGCATACCTACTTTCGGGGTGAACTTGACACCTTTCTTCAAGAATTTTGCCGCTAAATCCAAGTAATCAATATGCGTATATCCTAATATCTGCATGTAATATTTGAAAATAATATCACTATTTCGCAAATTTTATACTAAAGTCCTAAGCGAGCCCTAAAATTTGTAGTTGTGAAGGACAATTTACCTTTCTTTTATTTCAGTATCATTTTCGAGATAGCCGCCCTATCCTTTCTCTAATGCGGAGAATAATGTGCCTGCAAGCCCGCCATTAGAGACATCACTTATAATAATATAAATAGATTTTCATAAGGTTGAAAAATTTTTCACAAACCAAATACATTCTCACATATCTTAGATTTTCTTACAGAATTTTCACCCCTAAATAATGTCTCAACTCCTTCCTTTTCTTCTTCTAAGACCTTCTGAATATCGTTTCCTAAAAAATACCTTATGTTGTTAATAATGGACGAGAACATAAATATTGACATATTCAATAACAAAATACAACACATACATATATTTTCTAAATCAATTTGCGAGCTTTTTAGAACCATTCATCTACTAAATCCACATTCATATCCTACAAACGGAGTTAGTACCCAGAGTTAAAAACCAATGATAATGCTAAATTTAAAATTACATATAAGAATATGCAAGGATTGCAAATATCATGAATATGCTACTTTGATGGGCCACACCTTTGTATTAATTGTGAGTACAAATATTGGATGGTACTTCGTCATCTTTTCACTAAAGGAGGATGCATACTATAGCAGTATTAGAGCCTAATAACCAAAAATGTGATTTACAACTACATATAAAATAACATAAATTTAATAAGTACTCACATAAAGACAATTTTTTAATAGCCTCTTTGACATTTCATCGTCGTTTCAACTGTATTTCCTATGTTATTTCTCCTTCAATGTGACCTTAAATCCCATGATTATTTATCCTGTATGTTAGATCACCGTAATTTTAGAACGATTTTGAAAAACATATTATTTCATATGCAAAATCATAACATTTCTCGAAATCCTAGACTCTAAACCTATCCACAGAGACCTAGATTAAAACTTAAACCCTAACAATTGAGCCGTGACACTAAGAATAATAGCACAGTATCATTTGAGATAAGGTCTGTATGAATTTAAAAGTAGCGAGTATTAAAAATACGTACCTCGATAATTTGACAAATATTCTATATGCAAATAAAAATTCATGTAGAGTGCACCCCTTCTGTTAACATTACCTGTAAATTAGAAATAAACAAGCTATAGTACCGAATATTGGATATAATACCTACTTTCGGAGAGAACTCGATAACTTTCGTCATGAATTTGACTGCCAAATCCAAGTAAGCAATATGCGTGTATCCTTATATCTGCATGTAATGTTTGAAAATAATGTTACTATTTTGCCAAATTTTATATAAAATCCTAAGCGAGCACTGAAAGTTGCAGTTATAAAGGACAATTTACCTTTCTTTCATTTCAGTATCATTTTCGAGATAGTCGCACTATCCTTTCTCTAAGGCGGAGAACAATGTGCCTACAAGCCCACCATTAAAGACATATCATTAAAAACAATATGAATAGATTTTCGTAAAATCAAATAATTTTTCAAAAACCAAATACATTCTCACATATCCTAAATTTTCTTATAGAGTTTCCACCCTTAAATAATGTCTCGACTTCTTCATTTTCCACTTCTACGACCTTCTGAATGTCGTCCCCTAGAAGATACTTTATGTTGTTAACAATGGAAGAGAAAATAAATATTGATATATTCAATAACAAAATACAGCACATACATATATTTCCTAAATCAATTTGTGAGCCTTCTAGAACCATTCATCCACCAAATTCACATTCACATCCTGCAAACAGAGTTTAGAACTAATAGCAATGCTAAATTTAAAATCATACATAGGAATGTACAAGTATTGAAAGTAAAAAATAACAAGAGTATGCTATCTTGATGAGCCACACCTTTATATTAATTGTGAGTACAAATATTGGATGATAATTCATCATCCTTTCACTAAAGGAGGATGCATACTATATCAGTATTACAGCCTAACAAATAAAAATGTGATTTACAACCACACATAAAATAACATCAATCAAATAAGTACTCACACAAAGGCAATTTTTTAATAGCTTCATTGGCATTTCATCATCTTTCCAGCTGCATTTCCTCTGTTATTTCTCCTCACATGTGCTTTCGAATCCCATAATTATTTCTGCTGCATGTCAGAACACTGTAATGTGAGAACGATTTCGTAAAACATATTATTTCACATGTAAAGTTGCAACCCTTGTAGAAGGCCTAAACTCTAAACCTGTCCGCGGAGACCTAGACTAAAACTTAAACCCTAACACCTTACCCGTAACCTTAAGAACTAGAAAACTAAGAGTAACAGTGCAACATCGTTTGAGATATGGTCAGTATGAATTTAAAAGTTGTTAGTATAAAAAATACGTACCTCGATAATTTCACATATTCTATCTGCAAATAAAAATTTATGTAGAGTGCACCCCTTTTGTTAACTTTACCTGCAAATTAGAAACTAATATGCTATAAAGCAAATATTTGATATGCATACCTACTTTCGGAGAGAACTCGACACATTTCTTCAGAAATTTCGCCGCCAAATCCAAGTAAGAAATATGCATGTATCCTTATATCTGCATATAATATTTAAAAACTATGTCACTATTTCGTAAATTTTATACTAAAGTCCACATTCAAATCCTGCAAACGGGGTTAGTACCCAGAGTTTAGAACTAATGATAATGTTAAATTTAAATTACATATCGGAATATATAAGTATTAAAAGTTACAAATACTACCTTGATGAATCACACATTTGTAATAATTGTAAGTACAAATATTGGATGGTACTTCGCCATCTTTTTACTAAGGAAGGATGCATATATCAGTATTAGAGCCTAACAAATAAAAATGTGATTTACAACCACATGTAAAATAACATAAATCTAATAAATACTCACACAAAGGCAATTTTTTAATAGGCTCCTCGACATTGCATTATCATTTCACCTGTATTTCCTCTATTATTTATCCTTCAATGTTGCTTCAGATCCTATAATTATTTCTCCTGCATGTTAGATCACCGTAACTTTAGAACGATTTAGAAAAACATATTATTTCATATGCAAAATCATAACCTTTCTCGAAAGTTTAGATTCTAAACCTATCCGTGGAGACCTAGATTAAAACTTAAACCCTAACAATTGAACCGTGACACTAAGAACTAGAAAACTAAGAGTACCAGCATAGCACCATATGAGATAAGGTCTATATGAATTTAAAAGTTGCTAGTATTAAAAATACGTACCTCGATAATTTGATAAATATTTTACATGCAAAAAAAAATTCACGTAGAGTGCACCCCTTTTGTTAACGTCACCTGTAAATTAGAAATAAGCATCATATAATAACAAATATTTGACGTACATACCTACTTTCGGAGAGAACTCAACACCTTTCTTTAGAAATTTCACTGCCAAATCTAAGCAAGCAATATGCGTGCATCCTTATATCTGCATGTAATGTTTGAAAATAATGTCACCATTTCGTCAAATTTTATACTAAAGTACTATGCAAGCTTTGAAGGTTGCAATTATAAATGATAATTTACCTTTCTTTCAAGTCAATATTAACACTAAAGAAGGTTATTTAGGAAAAAATATTAACTTGAAACACAAATGCTGAAATGGATGAAATTCAAGCCATACTTTTCTGAAAATGAAATTCAATTTTAAAGTACTAAAAATTTTAGACCTAAAATGACCATAATATGTGTCTTGATAAAAGCACACGAAAGGCAATTCATGTTTATTGCCCGAAGAAGAGGACAAAAGTTATCTGAGTGAAATGGAGTCGCAAGCAACGTTTCTGATAGCAAATTCATGCTAATTCATAGAAGAAAAAAATCAAAGATATTTACAATTTTTATTTATTTAATAATATTATTAATTTGAATTTGTTCAATTCTATTACCTGTCCTAGAAATCAAACCGGCGAAATTTTTTTCACGCAACGAAATATTGAATCGAAATTTCAATAAATGAACAAAAATTACAAAAAATAAAATTAAAATTAAAAGTGCTAACCTAGCACAGGTAGCCATAATTTAAGGCTGAAACCCGGCCCCAGGAAAGGAGTAGCAAGTGATTTAAACGGAAAAAAATCGTTCGGTGGAAATAACCATGAAGACACCAGCAGCATGATGGCATCAAAAGCAACGGACAGTTTTTGAGAGCCAAACTTCTGAACCCATTTTCCAAGTTATTAAATGTGGCTTCAAGTACCGAAATTGCTTTGAGTCATCTAATGAACATCATCCCTTGCTTTCCCCCACCCACACAGTTTTTGAGATTTGGTGGTTTAGACCTCCTTTCCAATTAGTATCTACAGTTGGTGTCGTATTCAATTTTCTTTACTCAGGCACGGATCCTAATCCCTCCACGTTCAAATTTACCTCAGTTTTCACTTTTTCGAAGACAAGAATCGGAAAGAAGGATGAGCAATTCGAACAATGGCAAGCAGCTATCAAAGGATGATTTAGTTACTTTTCATGCCAATATTGTCAATTTCTTATAAGAACGAAATTTAAAGAATTTTGTTTGAAGACCAAATACCTGAAACCAGGCCAACAAAATTGAAACAAACAAAACGTAAAATTTATAGAAAACAAAAAATACCAATGACTAACCTGATAGGTGCTGCCGCTGCATAAAATCAGCAAACAGCGTTCGGTCAACCCTTGTCCCAACGTCCATTAGTTTGATGAGCGCCATTCTTCACAACTTTATCTCCAACAGAAAAAAAGAAAAAGAAAAAGAAAATTAGGCACGGCGAGAATAAAGCAGAAAGAGGGAAGTGAAGTGATGAGAGGCCCGTTTAAGGAGAAAAACAGAAGCTGGCTTTGTAACATTACACCGACGCGGAGAAAAGAAAATTGATTGCAGATTGAGAGGAAAACTGAAAAGAGATTTCGAAGCTTTCAGTTTGAAATAAGGATTTGAAACTCTGTAACCGCAGACTAAGAGGGAGAGAGAAGAAAGTGGGAGACTGGTAATTGAAAAGGAATCATGGAACGAAATAAGCCGAGAAAGAAAATCGCTTGCAGATTGAGAGGAAAACTTCTGAAGCTTTCAGTTTTCAGTAGGTGAGTGGATTCTGGAATGAAGTTGCCGATGGTTTGGCAAAATAAAAGTTAACGGTACACTGACAGAGGGAGGGAGAGGAGACCGGGAATTGAAATATATGGTCAAAGATTACGAAATTAAAAAACTGATACGATATTAATGGCAAAGATTCTTGTATTGACTGGAAATTGAAAGACTATCAGCTAACAAAATCAATTTGCTGATATAATATTAATGGCTAGATATATTTAAATCCCTTCATTAATTCCACTTTTTTACTATTTTAAAAAATTAAAATTGTTTAATAAATCCGTATCCGTATACGTACACATACCTCCGTATATATAGGTACAACATACGCCCACCCTCCCACTGCCAGGCACATGTGTTTTCATTTTTATTTCATTATTATTATTTTTCCGTATAACTACGTCATCCCGTATATACACACGTTAATATACACACACCAATCTATACACAAACACACACATACATACAAAATTTCCACACCCCAATTCTTCGTGAGCCCTTCAGAAAACCCATTTCACCGCACAGAGCCGACGGCTCTGTTTTTCTCTTTTTCCCTAAATTTTACATCATCCAAAATTTCGACCAATTTTCCTTAAAATCAAGACATGCAGGTGAGCGAATAACGTCAATAAGAAGAAAGGAAGAATTTACGCGCCTTAATTTCTTTGTTCTCTTCCGGCGACGGCGACGACGACGGCGACGGTTTTACTTCGACTCGGCTTGTGCGCGCCTCCCCTTCCTTCACACCACCGAATTCTTCAAATAACGAAGTGTCCTTCTAGGTTTCGTTGGGCTTCCAGTCGGAGCGTCGATCTCCTCGCTGCTGCAACCCTCACCGATCCCCCCCTCTCTCTCTCTCTTCTGCTTTCTTCTTCATCTGCCTTCATTTCTTCTTTTC
>JAODPA010038209.1:0-12125 GCA_025585075.1 Nepenthes mirabilis | reverse complement strand
GACAGGTAGAGAGAGAAGGAGGCAAAATCGAGGTCCTCGAGTCCGATTTTGATTTCGAGCCAGTTAGAGAAGTGATAGATCAGGTTGAGACAAGTGCATTTATACTCTTTTTGTTTTCTGTTTTTGATTTTTGTTTGTATCTCTTGGGTATTTTCGTTTCTCTATATACCTAAAACTTATATTTTGTGAAACCCATGACCCTTGTATGATTTATTTGTCGTTTGATGTCCAAGTTTCTAACATTTTGCACGGGTTCAGCTTTGGCAAAACCCTAACTCGTGTCCAGCTCATGTTTGCCCATTTATTTTGAGTTCCATGCATGATTTGACTTTAATTATGATTTGTATAAGAATCTGGTAGACTTTTCCTTAAGAATAAATAACTCTGAGATCTGGACCAAGGATTTGTACTTCAAAAGGTAGTATTCCATGACATGCGTTAGGATATTACAATGATAGATCGAGGAATGCCCTTGGGCCATGGGAGACGCTCTGGTGGCATATCTGTTATCTAGTCTTGTATACCAGTAAAAGGTATACTGTCAACCACGAGACGTTAAAGTTGCGTGGGTAGCATATCTGTTATCTGCCCTCACATACTAGCAAAAGGTACACCATTCCCCACAGGACGTTAAAGTTAAAATTCGTGGTTAGCACCGTAAAATGTGTTAATACATACACATTACATTTCTCGATCGTTTGCTCCATTAGCTTGTGAGACCCACTAGTGCAGATCTGAAAAGATAATGAAGATTTTTGCTTGTTTTCAAATCTAAAGGAATCAAAAATAAAATGAAAAAGTTATTTGTATTCCGAAAATATATTTGATCATGTTTTATATTATGCATCATGCATCGTTTTTTTATTCATTTCCTTTTGATTTATTTGAGTATTATGCTTATAACCTTACTATATTGTACCTTATTAAATATTTGACTCACTTATTACTTTTTTTTGCCTTCAGATGAGCATGCACTTATACCCGACGAGTTGGAATAGTATTTAGAAGTGGGCTAGGCTTCGAACTAGAAGATCTTCTCGGAGTTATTTGTATTTTTGTGGTTTTGTGTACATGTATGGAGACTTGTATATTTTAGATGGATTTAATGATGTATATTCCTATGTATGGATGATAGCATGACATAGTAGATTCCACTACATGTATGGATGATAGTATATGCTTTCATAGGATTGTAATGATTTGTTTCAGGTACCTAACGATATCTTTGTCTATCCGATATTGTGTTCGGATACACAACATTAGAGCCATGTTTTGATGTGGATTTTGGATCCTGTGTTGTTTGAGCATGGTTGTCTGGATGTGTTGGAGTCGATTTAGATGGATTCATGTTTGTTGTACGGGATATTGTATAGATTTTGTATTAGTCTGACGTCCGTATTACAGTCGGATCCCTTGTAAGTTGTCGATTTGAAAATATGGTATGTCACAGTTGGTATCAAAGAGAAAGAAAAGTCTTAGGTATGATTTCAATCGTATGCGAAAGCTTAGAATAGATTAAAATTGATCAAATAAGTAGATAAAGGTATAGGACAATAAAGTTAAATTAGATAGTTCTAGTTATCCTAATCCAGTAACTTAGGCTAGTGCTAAGTTAGGATCGGCAGTTAAGTTCACTTGTCTAGCTTAAATTATCCTAATTAGTATCCTAAAAGTAAGCTAACCTGAATTGTCCTTATGTCAAAAAAAGTATTAGTATTGGCTCCTAGACGAGGGTGTACTCATGGTGGTGGTTGACCGTAAGGTCAAGAAGAGAAGTTGTATTATGGCGTCTTAAGATTTGAATTTGATCAATGCCGATCTAGTGTTTGAGTGCATCAACATTGATCCATGGCCTAGATTAATTGATTTTGGTTTGAAGTTCAAGTTTGATCAATTCTGGGTTGAAAATCTTAGGCTAGTAATTTACTAAGAATGGATACTTTATAAGCGTGGCAAGTGAGGTGCACAAGATGGAATCGATACCTCGAGGTCAGTATAATTTAGAGTCAATTCTGGTATAACAAATCTAAGGATGTCGAGTTGTAATTGATTTAGTAATGATTAAGTGCCTAAACTTTTGGGGTAGCTCGAATCCTATAGAGGTTGAGATATGGGTCCGTAGAATTAAGATGGCATTGACAGTGATCTGATGTTTGGAAGAAGATAAGGTAATGTTGCCCCATATAGGATAATGGGTGAAGTCGACCTTAGGTGGTTGACGCGAAAACGAGTCATAGGTCTCGAGGATAAAGAGATATTATAGAAAATGTTCGTGGATACTCTATGGATGAATATTTTGCTTCGATGGGATTTTTGGGAGCACTTTTCAATTATGGACAGTTTGACCACATGATTAAAGATTGTTCGTATTTCAAGGGTTAGATAATAAAGAAGTCCGGCACTTGGGATCGAGGTTTCGTGATGATAGCACAAATATAGGGGTGTTGTCTATTGTGGTGGAAAGTAAGATTCTCGAATCTTAACATTTCAGAGTATGTGTTATTTTAGAATTCCAAATCTATTTTTCATTTATATTTTCTGAGTTTATTCATTTGTTCGAGGATCATGGATTTTATACTAGTTACATCGAGGTCTACAACATTTTTCTTGAGTTTGTAGATATGATTGGTTGGGATGAATTGATTGCCTTGTGGTGTTAAGATTTGATATAATATTGAGGATGACTTAGTTGGTAAGTCGTCATGTTGGTATAGATTATGTCGGTAAGAAACTTATATTTTATAATCGGATTGTGAGTTGAGTATGAGGGATAGTGACCGAGTGGTGATGGAATTAGTATCATTTTATCTGCAATTCGTTCAACGAAGATATATGTCAAGTTTATGTGGCATGTGATACCACACTTGGAAGTCATCTTGCGGTCACTAAAAAGTTAAGCTGCGTACGTGATTGAGGATGTTTCTTAAGAGAAAGGATTAGGCTAATTTATTTTTTATTGACGATTCAAGATTGTGTTGGGGTCGACACCGATATTTAAGAATTTTGTGTAGAATCGATGAAGTATCGGTTAAATGCTTGTTATGAACTACTCTAGGACTTTTGGGGTAGGTAAGATGAAGGATGAGGCTTCATGTGGATGATTGAAATCGGGCCGCTCTGAAGATAAATGATTTGATAAGCGGGCTTGGGAAATAAATAGCAGATTTGTTGATCCATTGCAAGGGCTGATCTTTCCTAAGATTGATTTATATCCGTAGTGCTATCAATTGTGGGTAATCGAGAATTATACCTATGGTAGCTTTCGGAATTAAGAAATAGCCATTACATGTCCCAGTAACGCATTTTGGGTTTTGCAGGTTCGTTGGCATTTCTATGAATTTTATAGATTGGATCTTTTGATCATGTTTAGGTCAATTTGTGCTGGCCTCATTGATAATTCAAGGAATCATAGGGCGTATGGATTCTGTTTGAGTACTGTATCTTGGACTGTGAAGATAATTAGCTGTGTGGTCTATTAAAAAAGGAATGTAAGTTTGGTTAGAAAAAAGGTTATGCTGGGCATGTGATTTTTCGATAGTATGAATGTGATTCTTTAGAGTTGGAGCGATGGCTAATTTGGGAAAGATTGATTGATGTCTTGAAGGTATGTGACTCTCTTAGGTCCAGCAGAACCTGAAAGAATAATTCGATAAGTATTCATCGAAGATTGCAGTGCCCGTATGGCGTTTGACTTGGAAGCGATCAGTATTCGTTGAAATGGGATATATGAGGATAGTTTTCGAGGAATAGAGGATTAATTGTTGACCTTATTTGGGTTGATTTTTGATGTGTCAAGTGAATTATAATATAATGTGATGCTTTTGAGGAGGGCTTGGATTGTATTTTTCCTGCATCATATATGTGTGGTTTCCCTTGGGTTTAGTTTGTGGAAAGTCTATGATTAGAATTACTCCGCCCATAATCTGGGGTTAGTCGTTGAGACATTTACTTTGAGGATTGATAGGTATTACTTGTGAAGATAGTTATTGTCTAATAATCTTAAAGGATTGAGACGTTGTCTCATGTGAGAGATGGGCATATGTCAGTGCAAGCGGGTGAAATCTGCTTAAGGACCATAATGGTGATTCTCAATGTCAATCAGAAAAAGTTAATTAAGTGATAACGTAGGTTGGTAAGGTTATTGAAGGATTTTACTTATGAAATATATCATCAGCCAAGAAGAATATTATTGCTAATATTTTGGGTGATGAATTACAGTTGATGGATGCTTCATGTTTAAGAGAGTTGTCAAAACCCTCGGAATTGAATCGCAAGCAAATCTTAATGTTCAAGTAAGTGAGATGTTTTACTTTTGGGGAAAAGATTTGTATTCTGAATATTGAGATTATGAATCTCGGTGTCCTTCAAGAAAGGTGAATATTATTACTGATAATTCGATGTCGAGAATCTTAAGATTGGGTATGTCTTGATACATCATCGGAGTTATTGTAGGGTGAATCTCGAGTAACTCATAATATCTAAACGATGGGGGTGCTCTGCCTTTGGTTTTAGGAAGGAGAGTTGCCTTCTATTAGGATCATTCCGTGACCATATTTAGTCATGTGTCGATATTAGATTGTATTTTATCGAAGTACTACATCAACGTATTTTCGTAGTTGTGCATTCTTGGGTTCTAGAAGCACCGCGCTTGTCGTGCGTTTGCCACCCACTCGACCCATGATTCCAGTACCCATGCGACTGCCGTGCGCTCTCCATGCGCTCGAGTGCATATTCTAGAACATATCCGCTCACTTCTCGCCTCCTTCTCGCTCGAGCGCACATAGGGTTTCCCCCGAAATCCTTGGTGTTCCGTAGCAACGGGCAAATTTTTTAAACGTATTTTTTGAGCTCTCTATAAATACTCTCATTAATTCACTTGTCCTAGTTTTTGATAGCAGCATTTTGCAGCGTCCCTCTTTTAGAGAAATACTTATTTCACTTTATTTTCTCCATCATTCTCGCTCCATTTGAGAAAACTGATTCTACCTTCAATGTGCTTCATGTGATAATAAGTTTTCCCATTACCCTATCTTTTTTATTCAACATTTCTATCCTTTTACCTTCGTCGGTAACGTGGGTATTGTGAAGAAGGGGATCTGGTCGTGTTTGCTACTTCAAGCGGTCCGAGAGAGGAGATTGACGTGAAGACTGAACGACGTCCGATTTCGTTGCTGCGGGCAAATTCAAGGAGATTGTTGGTAGGAATCATAAAACAGTGTAAGCCGATTAGGTTAGCGCGTCTATATCAACCGATCTATAAGTTGATTTTCATAGTGGATTTCTTCTCTGGCCGTTGAAACTCGGAGGATTTTTTTTATTACCATAGGTATCGAGTTTTTCCTTCATTATCAAAATTGTGTCTTTTTATTATCACTTATTATTGTATATTTTTATACTTATTATTATTATCGGCATATAGAAATAAATATTCATTACGTGTATTGAATATTTAATTTTGTACTGCTTTTGCTAATTTTGCACGGGGTCAAAACATTATTGTATCATCTAGGAGAAAACGTCCTTTGGAATTAGTATCAGAGACTTACCCCGATCCGTGACCCCGATCTAGATGCAGACTAGTCAATCATTGTCTATTCCTCCCTACTTTGATGTGAGTAATTATGTCTTTGGAATGTTCGTATGAGAGCCTTTCTTAAATAGATGGATGAGTGTGTGTGGTCACGCAGTCGATTGGGTGGACTTTACCCAAAAGTTTCACAGGGGATGAATCAAAAGTTCTATCCTTATGGACGAAACAAGTGCTTGATTCATACAATTGGAACAGTAAATGGCTACTTGGTATTTTTATGGCTATCTCTCCTGAAAGGTTTAAACGTATCTCTATGTACAAGATCTCAAAGGATGCATGAAACATCTTGAAAATCACTCATGAAGGCACCAAACTTGTTAAGAATTTAAAACTATAAATTCTGACGACTAGATTTGAAGAAAAATTCGAATGAAGGATGACGAGACGTTTGATAAATTTTATATTCAATTAAATAATATTGTAAAATCCTCATTTAATTTAGAAAAATGAATTCCTAAATATAGAATAGTTAGAAAAGTCCTTCAATCACTCTTAGAGCGATCTAAACCTAAAGTCACTACTATCGAAGAAAGTAAAGATCTTAATAAATTAAAAATCGAGGAACTTGTTAGGTCCTTTCAAACATATGAGTACACTCCTCCTCAATCAAAAAGAAACAAATCAATTGCTCTAAAAACTGTAAAGGAAGAGAGAGATCATCACTCAGACCTAGAGTCATATAGTGATGAGGAGTTTGTCATGTTCGTAAAAAATTTTAAGAAATTCTTCAAAAATAAGAATAACAAACGTCCCTTCAAAGGAACCGATTTATCTCATACATCTATCAAGATAGACAAAAAGGAAACTAAAGATTTTTAAAATAAGAAACTCCAAGGAATCCAATGCCATGAATGCCACGATTTCAGTCATATCCGAACCGAGTGCCCAAATTTTAAGCATTTGAAAGGAAAAGCTTTAGATGTATCTCTAATAGGTGATGAAGATGATGGAAATCACGATGAAAAATATATAGGGGATGATGAGGTAAATTATATGGCCTTCAAGACAACTATCATTTGTGATGATGAAGCCAATAGTGCATCTCTTGAACAATCAGATTCCTCTCATGAAGAATCTGATGATAAATTTGATGGGTTTTAAGAAGTATATGATAAATTGTTTAGAAAATACTTAAAAGTAAAGAAAATAAATAAAACCTCAAACAAGAAACTCATTGAATTGGAAAAAGAAAAGGTAGAAGTTATGACCCAATTGGATAGTGCCACAAAGATACATCATGATCTAGAAATGAAAAAAAGTTCCTTAATCATAAAAATTAAATTTCTAGAAGTGGAGCTTAAAAACACTAAGAACGATATGAGTATATTTTCAAGTGGAACATAAAAACTTGATCACATGTTAGGTCTTGGAAAAATTGCTGGAAATAAAAAGGTTTTGGGATATATTGAGAATATTCCCCAGCATGGCACGCAACCTAAAACTATTTTTGTTCATGCCATAAATATTCCACACAAAAACACTAACACATCTAAAATCACTAAGTCATTGCTTCAACGTGTGGAGAAAAGACTTGGCTTCAATGCATTGTCTAATCTATATAGCTAAAAGGTTATGAAGAAAGCCACCAACACTAACCAGTCAATTAAAGTAAATAATTATTTTCACCGAAGACCTAGAAAGTCCCCTTTCATGCCCAAGGTTATGCCTACTTGTTATGCGTGTGGAAAGATTAGTCATATTCGTTCCCATTGCTATTCCATGAATTTTCTATTCAACTAAATATAAGGAACAAAAATGCACAAACTTGTTCATTACATTCAACAATTAAATGAATAAGTAAAAATGTTGAATTAGAAAGTGAATTCGGTGAAAAAATATGGGTCAAGAAAAGTGAGCTGAAACCCTAAAAAAAAACAGGAAAGTTTTGTTAGGGTAAATTTTTCGTTAATTAGGCAATTCTCCCTTTTTAGGGTCGATTTTTGTTGTTTTGTTTAAGAAAAAAAAATAATAAACACAATAAATTGTTAAAATTTATGTAACAAAAAAAAAATGCGCATTCTGTGCGCTGGCCCTCCACGGGCGCGAGTGCACGTTGCTCACCTTTATCTTTCAGCGAGCAGCGTGCGTAGAGCCAAACCCTCGTTCTACTCTCTCTTTGCTCGCAAGCTTTCCTCTCTCCGACTACACCTCTCTAACTCACCCACCTCCAGCTCTATCTTCTTTCCTTTCCATTGTGGACATCCTCGAGGTAATCTCTTTTCGTCCTCTTCATTTCAGTCTCTGAGTTTCCGTCCGCCATTAATAGCATTGCCGGCCCCTCTTTCCTTCGTTTTTGGCTGGATTCCCTCATGGGTCCCCGTTCTCTTACCCATTTGCTCCAAATCTACCAGTTATTGCGTGTATTTGGTGCGCCGGCTGTGGATCCTCCCCTGTTTTCTTTTTCCTATTTTCCTGGTGCTTTTGGCGCCAATGGCGCCTCCCTGACCCTGTCCCGTGCCGCTCACCCATCAATGGGCCTTACCCACCATGGATCCGACTCGGATTTGTTCGCATGCCATGAGATTTTTGCGACTACGGATGGTGGTGCGTAGCTAGCACTCTGGCACTGCGCCTGTTGCTTTGCGGCACTGCTCCTACAGCGCGGCTACTTCGTGCCACCAGCCGCCGCATTCCCCTTCCCGTTCACACACCCAGTACACAGATCTTGGGGCCCGAAAGGCACAACAATACTATACATCTAACTATATATATATATATATATATATATCAATGAGGGCCTCGGTATAACTTTCCTTGGGTGTTCTTAAAATTTTTTTTTGTATTTCAGATGTAGGCCCCGAGAAAATCCTTGGTGCAAAAATCGATCAACAAAAGCAATTGGCTGAGTGGGCTCTCCACTCCTGATCGTTTTCTCAGTCCCGAGTTTGAGGCCTTATTCACCAGCCACATGTCCCATCGGCAACTCTCCCTTGTATGAGAAGTCCGCCTTGACTCCCTTGACTCCTCCATATCTTTTGTTTTCACTGACCGTAGTTGTGAGTTGGCCCTTACTGGTTTGATTGCTCCATCTCTTGTTCTTATTTAAGAGTTTTATTCGAATATTCACAAGCCTTCCTCCCATTCCTTCTCTACCTATGTGTGGGGGGAACAGATCCGGCTTACTCCGGATGTGATTGCACAAGTTCTTAACCTTCATCGGGTGACTAATCCCAACTACCTTTTTCCTCCATTCTCCCGGCCTCATCCAAATGAGGTCGCTACATTCTTCCATGGTGCCCCCATGGAGTGGAATGGATGATCTTTTAAGACTTTCCTTCTCTCTCCTAGGCGTCTGGTCATGAGCTGCATCTTGCTCACGAATATTTTTCCTGTATCTCACTTTTCGTTCATTCCCCTTGACAAAGCCCTGTTCCTTTATGCTCTGCTGAGTGGCCGGCCCGTTGACTTGTCGTCCCACTTCGTATCTCACATCATCTCGCACTTCACCGCCCGTAAAGATGATAATCTTCCCCATGGGTGCCTCATTCTGTGATTGCTTGCTGGATTTGGTCATCATTTTTTCAATCTTCCTCGTCTCCAACTAGCTCGCTCTATCACCTCCACCACTTTTGTTCAGAGTTGGTCTCATTCTTGTCGCTTTGCGATGGATCTCCAGGAGTCATTCGATGAGCCTCTCCCTGAGGTGCCTTCCTATTCGCCTGGGGGTGGGCCCTCCGGCTCCACATCATCTTACCCTGATCCCTCGGGCCTCGGACCGTCTATTCCTCACAGGTGCTTCACCTCCTTCGCAGCTCTGATGGGCCAAATGTCCCACATTGCCAATTGCTTTAAGCGTCTTTATTTGTCGTAAGAGCGGATCCTTACTTCCCAGTTTCAGATGCAGTCCCGTATTCTTGCTGACTTTGAAAGTATGGATGCCTGCTTGGCTACACAGGAGGCTAAGCTTCGATAGTGGTGGCGTCATTATGGTCCTCAGCCCCTCGGTGATTCTTTCGGCACTGTGTGTTTCCATCTCTTTGGCTCTTCGTGACAAAAAGGGGGAGACCATTTTTGTTATTTTGATGGGGGGAGGCCATATTTTTATTATTTTTGATAGGGGCGACAGTATTGTTTTTGTTAGGGGGAGCTACTATTTTTGTGAGGGGGTGTTCTTGGATTTTTGTGTTGCCTGTGTTTCTCTTACTAACTTTATATCTTCTACTGTATTGCCTTCATTCATTTTGTTGATACATGTTGCCTTCTTTTTCTATTAATACTATCCTATTATATCATCCTATATTATGCCTATTTGTACTAATCATATTTGATTAGGCAACACAGTTATATTATTAACGTGGCAATCATAGCATCGACACAGCAGTGTTAGTGTAGATTTTTATATTTACTTGTATTATTTTTATTTCTCACAATGTAGAGATTTTTATGCACACGGGTTCTATCTCGATGGTGTTTGAACCCATACTTCGCTTGTATTTTTTTACTTTATGGTTTTGTCATGGAATTACCAAAGAGGGAGATTATTAGGGTCATTTGCATGGTTGGCATATTCCGTGACCATATTTAGTAATGTGTCGATGTCGGGTTATGTTTCATCAAAGTGCTGCATTAACGTATTTTCGTAGTTGTCCGTTCCTAGGTTGCAGGAGCACTGCGCTTGCCGTGCGCTCGCCACCCGCTTGAGCCGTAATTCCAGTACCCATGTGCCTGCCGTGCACTCTCCATGCGCTCGAGTGCATATTCCAGAACCTATCTGCTCGCTGCTTGCCTCCTTCTCGCTCGAGCGCACATAGGGTTTCCCTTGAAACCCTCGGTGCACTCGTCGCGCGCTTGAGTCGCGATCGAGCATCACGGCAATTGGTAAATTTTTTGAACACATTTTTTGAGCTCTTTATAAATACTCTCCTTAATTCACTTATCCTAGTTTTTGATAGCAGGATTTTGGAGTGTCCCTCTTTGAGAGAAATATTCATTTCACTTTATTTTTTCTATTATTCTCGCTCCATTTGAGAAAATCAATCTTTGTTCATTTTACTTTCTGTGCTAACAAGTTTTCTCATTACTCTGTCTTTTCAATTCAACATTTCTATCCTTTTACCTTTGTCGGTGACGTGGGTACTGTGAAGAGGTGGATTCGATCGTGTTCGGTACTTCAAGCGATCCGAGAGAGAAGATTGATGTGAAAATCGAAAGACATTCAGTTCCGTTGCTGCGAATAATCCAAGGAGTTCCTTGGTAGGGATCACAAGACGGGAGTAAGTCGGTTAGGTTAGCACGTCTGTACTACCCTATTTATAAGTTGATTTTTATAGTGGATTTCTTCTCTGGCCGTTGAAACTCGGACAATTTTTCTCGATTACAATGAATATCGAGTTTTCAATTCATCATTAAAATTCTGTCTTTTTATTATTACTTATTATCGTATATTTTTAGACTTATTATTATTGTTAGTATCTAGAAATAAATATTCATTACGTGTATTGAATATTTAAATTTATACTGCTTCCGCTAATTTTACGTGGGGTCGAAACATTATTGTATCATCTGGGATGAAACGTCCTTTTTCACCTTTTAAGTAGTGAGGTCATGGAATTATGAGATGAGAATCCCTCACCGTTACGATTTTGAGGTTGTTAGGGCAACAAGAATCAGGGATACCATTTGGATGATTATGAAATTGGCAGACTAGGATAACCCATTCATCGTGATTTGGATGATACGTTTGGATAAAATAAGTTGACTTGCCGGTATACTGACGGGATGATAAGTTGCTAAGTATTCAAATTTTAAGATTTTGGTAGTAACTTGTGACAGTATCGAAATTTTTAGATGACTACTTTAATTGTGTTTCCTAAGTTAATTTTAATCTAATAATTATGGGCTTTGTTTTAGTTGTGTCAGCACCATCGGGATTTTTCTTAGGTTTCTAAGTGCTAGGTAATTTAGGTATCCGATATGAATCGATAAATATGTGCTACAAAAGGATTCTTAATACCCTAATGAATGGTTAAATAGAGTAGCACAACATAAGTATGTGGGCTCTCAGCCTAGAAATTTTGGAATGGGATTAAGGTTTTAAGTGGATGATCATTCTCGAGGCTTAGGAAGTATCGAGATGAGAGCCTATTAGTTCGTTTGAGATTTTGCATTAAGTCGGTGAGGTAGTTAAGAATTAGGCTTATATTTGAATTTGGGTAGATTACGTGATGTCTTCCATGTACCGATGATTGAAGAAATAGGATTGTGATCATGATAACCATTGTGAGAGATGAGAAATTTGTCTCATGGTAAGGTTTCAATCTTGATTTTATATAAAAAGTATTAGATATTAAAAATTAGGATGATTCAAATGATTAAAATTATTTAGGAAAGATCATCACATCAATGGTGTAATTTGGGAGCATAGAGGTGAAATCTGGAAGGACTATTCCCTATTATTAAGTTTTGAGGTTCGTTAAATTTTAAGGACAAAATTTATATAAGTGGTGGAGAATGTAATATCCTGATTTTTTTTTCAATTTAATTGGGATCATTTATTATTTTAAGTAATTTGAGCGTGATAAAAATTAATTAAATA